>PITA01004137.1:0-127756 GCA_004023965.1 Spilogale gracilis | reverse complement strand
TTGGATCACAGGTGACTGACTAACCAGAGCTGATCCAATAGTAGTCACTCTCCAGGGAATGAGAATAGGCTCATGGAGATACTGAGTTAATTATGGTGGAGATTGGGACTGAAAGATCATAGAGAGTTGGGTCTGAGCTGCATCAGGTTCTGAGGCAAGTGGTAAAGGAGATAATGTATGTCAAGAGTTTAGCATAGCACCTGCCATGTAGGGAAGCTCAATAAATATTATGACCTATTGTGATTATGATGGTGTCATAGGGGGGCATGGAAGGTTCTGGATGCAAATTAGTCTTTACCAAGTTGATGTTTATATGAGATCTAGAAGGCAAAAGAGAGGCAGAGGCCATCTTCTTGCCCCCCTTTTGGGCTGTCTGTGTCATGGAAACATGAGGGTTTTCAGCAGGACTGCTGCCGGGGTGACAAGAAGTATCATGATGGGGGTAGTGGTGGCAGCAGCTTCCTGACCCAGGCTGGCTGAATCCTGGATTGCAGCTGTGGGCTGTGCTTTTGCATCACAGCTCTAGTCCCAGACTCTCAGAGGTGGCTACGCCCCGGTGGGTCAGTCTGTGTTGTTCTGGGAGCCACTGGAGGCCCAGCTGGGTCTTGCTCCCTCATCTCTTCCACTGATTTTGTCTGCATCTGTGTTCCATCCCTTTCTGCTTAAAGTGCCCCATCCTGAGCCCTGGTTATGTGCACAGTTCCCAGCTCCCAGGAGCAAATGACTTAGAGCTTCCTTATTTCCATTTTGAAAATGCTAAAGCAGGATCTCTGACCAGCCAAGCTTGGAGAAGAGGCCCAGCTGACATCCCCAGCTGTGGCCCAAGGGACAGGGTCACATAAGGACATGACAATTGGCCAGGTAGATCTGTGGATGGGGAGGCACTAGAGATAGACGTGTCCATGAGAAACAGAGGTCAAGGCAATGTCAAAGACATACACTTGCCCCTGGATATCTGAGCTGGAGCCCCGCCCCCCTTGCCCAGGGCATAGTCAGCCGGGGATAAAGGTAGCTCAGATGCCCGGCACCCTCTGGTTCAAAGGACAGAGAAGCGAAGCAGAAAATGCACCTGAAGCGGACAAGGTTTTCTAGAAACATTTCTTTATTTAAAATTTAAAACCATATTACTTCATACAGCAAACTGTGCACTTTGATATATCACAGTGTCTTAAAAAGGAAAATAATCAGATTTGTTTGGAAAGTTATTTACATCAGCCTAGAATGATTGGCAAGTAACACAGTTACTATGAAACCCAAATTATTACAAAATGTTTACAAAAAACTATATTCATAGAAATTCTGCATGTCCACAAAGGGTATCCCCTGAATGGCCCAGAGACCAGTGTGTGGGAACCATGTCGAGTGGGAGTCGGGGACATCCAGGCACTCTGGTCTGGGTGGTGGGACAGGCCAGGGGTCTCCCATGGCGCTGTCCGGGGGCTCAGCCCTGGGGCTGGGAACCCAAGTCCCCGATAAGGGAGGCCCAGGCAGAGATGGGGAGGGGGTTTGGAGCACAGTGGCATGAGGGCCCCTGGAGCCAGGACGGGCCCCTCCTCAGGGGGCTGGATTCAGGTGTGTTCTGGCGGCGGTGGGGGGTGGGGTATGCCCAGAGGCAGATTAAGTGCACACTAGCCTGACACAGGGGCCCAAGCAGAAGGCGGGCTGCGGACCACACAGAAGCTCCCTCCGGGTGTCTCCCCCTGCAGTTTCCAGAGGTGCTCTGACTGGTGACAGGGGCAGGATCGCCAGCTAAAGGACTGGGGTGGTGAGGACAGGAGGAGTGGGGTGGGGTGTGGCGGGGCCACGGGTCAGCAGGTACTGCAGAGAGGGGGTGCTCCCTGCCCACTGCCCCTGCCGGGGGAGATGGGGTGGGGGAGGGAAGGCAGACAGATGGCTTGGGCTGTGCTAGGGCGGGAGGGCCTTGCTGGCTTCTCCCCCCCCCCAATGTCACTGTGTCCTTCACATCTCTGGCTCCTGGGTCACTTGTTAACAGCTGGCCTCCAGGTCAGATGGGCCTGGGGAGATCATCTGCAGGGGGACAAGCCTGCTGCCCTGTAGCTGGAGGCCCCAGAGTTTTGATCTATAAAACAGAGACACACTGCAGGGCGACTGGAGGTCTTCAATTCTAGAAGGCAGGTGATGGGGACAGGGCCAGTAAGTAGGGCACAGGGACACCACACTGGCATGCAGACAATGCCTTTGGGACCATTCTCTTTAAAAAGCATTTTCCCTACCTGTGAACTCTGCCGCTGTGCGGGTGAGAACCAGAGGCCCCTGACACCTAGAATGTTCCAGCCTTTCAGGATCTTCCAGGGGAAGCCTGACCCCTCTCTGGCCACTGTGACAAGTACAGGTCTCAGAGCCCAGTGCCAGCATGACATGACTCCGGGGACAGGGGCTGTGCTTGCTGTCCTGCCTCAGAAACTCTCAGATAGACACAAGGCCCCTGGGTCTTTCCTGTCCCTTGCCAGGAGACACCAGCTAGGCAAGGCCCAACCACCAGCCCCTGTGGTTCAGTCCAGAGCTCTGATGTGGGCCCCATCCCCATGGGGCCCCTGCCCCAAGGTGGTCTCCCTTTGAGACTGGCTGCTGTGGCCCCATCCCTCACCTGGTCCCCACCCGTACTGGCTGGGCTACGTACACTCTGTGTGCAGACGTGCGGGGGTGGGGGTGCGTATACACATGGGCTGCTGGTCATATATACACTGTGCACATATATATATATATATATACAGCATATATATATATCTTCTTACATTCATATATATATTGTACAGAACATTAGCCTTCTGCCAAAAACAGTTTTGTGACGTCACATATGGCCTCAGCTCTGAAATTTCAACTCCAGGGCAAATCCAGAACTGAAAACTGGCATGAGGACACGGCGCAGGGCCCTTGTACTGTGGCAAGCAGCTGGGCCCATTCCAGCTGTGTCCGTCCCACCTGGGAGACTCTTCAAGACGTGTCTGTTGAAGAGCTGTCGACAGAATTTGGCTCATTCCTTGCATCTGTCCACGGGGCTGGGCCCATCCCAGATGTTTGTTCAGATCACAAGGCCCTTCCAGACGGCTGTCCACACAGGACCAGTCTGGACATGGACCAGAGTTTAGCCAACTTCCAGATGTTTGTGCAGGCAGCTGAGGATGGCTTGGGAAGGGCCAGCTTCATGCTGAGTGATGAGACAGCAGCTTGCACACATCTGCAACACACCCCTGGAAAAGAAGGCTGGGAGGGAGCCTCTGTGCTCAACGAGCGCGTGTCCACCTTGGACACATGCTCCCCTCCAGCGTAAGGACAGGAGGGACTTCTCACTGCGTGGAACCTTCATCCAACCCCGCCAGCCCCCTCCCCCATCCTGGGCCATTACTTCTGTCTGCAACTGCACTGGGGAGGGGGCCAGGATGTGCTCTTGTAGTTGAGAGGCCGTCTTGGCTGGGGAGTGGGGGGAGGCCCTCCAACCCTTCCGAGATTCAGAGTCAGCTTATCTGCCACTAGAGCATGATTCCTCTTGAAAGACACTCGCAGAGTGGGGCCACCTGAATGGTGACCAAGCGGCCAAGGATTTCTTATCTGTCCATAGCAGAAAGACCAGTAACAGGTCAAGGGGAGAGAGGGGAGGAGGGTTCATCGTCCAAAAGCCCCAGCGCCTTGGTGACTGGCTGGTGGTGTGTGTGTGTGTGTGTGGGGGGTCTCCTCACTGTTGCCCCTCAGTTTGGCTAGTACGAGCCGGCTGAGAGGAGGCACTGGCATTTCGGATGGGAGATGGGGATGGGAGGCGAGGGCAATCTTCTTTTAAGGGAAGGTATGTGGGGCCAGACAAGGACAGACCAGCACCTGCTCGGGCAATTCCCATCTTCTGTTCCATCGAAACCGACTCTGACGCTTCCACAAACCAACTTAGCGCTGCGGTGCGTGGCCATGTCCCCGCGCACCCTCCACAGCTCCCGCCTGCACCTGATACCAGCCAGAGTCTGAACATGAGCCACACACATGGACAAAAGGCTTGGGGGGGGGGCAGGTCAGGCAGCAGGTCACCCAATCTTCATTTAGAAGTCTAAAAATCATTTTAGTACCTTTTGGAGGATTTCCCTAATTGAATTGTGCCTCCAATAGCCACTATTCTTCATTCCACTGATGAAACACCTTCCCCAAACCATGCCACTTCTTTCCTCCCCCATCAGCCTGGGTATGTGTGTAGTTTCAGATGAGCATGACTCAATCATGGAGCATCATATACAAAAGCACACTGTCTCGACAAAGCCCTGTGACAAATGATCTCTCCCTACAACAGAAGCGCAAACAAACCCTATTCCCTGCCTTCCTGCTTGTCCATCTTTGCCCCTGCCGTGAGCTGGAACACACGGGCGAGTTTGCACACCCATGTGTGAGCATGCCCCCCCAAGCAACTCCAGTGCCACATGGCTTCTTGCACACATGAACTGACTTGTACTGCACAGCTCTCTGGTTCTGTCCTCTACCCTGCTCTCCACTGCAAACGCACACCTTCCCCTCCACAGCAGGTGCACACATGCTCACACATGGACCCCTCAATGACATGGCTTCTTCTTTTAAACATTTGGCAACACTGCAGGTTTTCTCCACCCTCTGCCATTGGTGTATAAATGTGCACCCTAGCATGCACACACACACACACACACCCACACACACACATACACACGCACACATAAGCATACATACTCGTGCATGGGTGTATACACATGCATACTCCCCAGGACCCCTGTAAGACATGGCTTCTCCTGTTTTTACATGTATGGGGCTCTGCACATGTCCAGATTTGTCTCCCTTATCCCAGATTCACACATGTGTGCGCACACACATCAGAATCCAAAGGGATCTCTTATTGCATGTCCTGGACTCTGTCTGATGTCCAAATCTGTCCCTGACCTCCAGCCCCCAGAGCTCACACACAGATACACACATGTGCACACACGCACTCCCACACACAAGCTCACGACAGCAGGGCTTCTCCTGTCATTATGGGTGTTGGTGAGGCTGCGCGTCCGGCTCTATTCTCCCACCTCCCCAGCGCACAGCCGGTTGGAGCTGTTGGGAGAATGGCAACCAGCTGGTTTGGTCCTGCAGCTCACAGTTTAGGGGAGGAATGGTGTTTATCACATGAGCCCACTGCTTTGGGAGTCCCTGGGGGGAGCTAGAGATTATCCTTCACCCCAGCTGAGAAGATCCTTGATCTAAATGTAGCTCTTCCCTAACCAAACTCCCCAGGCAGAAACAAGAGAAAGGTAGAAGGGGGATAATAGTATCTTCTGGGTGCCCTTCTGGAATCTTCATCCTTCCCTCTCCTGCTCTAGACTGTCCTCCACCCTTGGCAATGGGAAACCCTGCTGGCCCAGTCTTATTCTCTTTAAGGACACTTTGCTCCTAACCCTTCCATGTCTCATTCTTTCTCAGAATCTTAAATTCTCAGACTTCTAGAGCATTCCTCCTACCCAGCTAGAACCCACAGGTTATCTGGTCTGGCCCTCACTGGTATCCCTTCTGCTACGATTTCTTTGCTGTACTCCCAAACCCCACTAGGCCCAAGCTGCTCTGGACAAGAGATAGGGGCCTGGATGACCTGTGTCTCTATGTGGGGTCTTTGGTTAATTCTCCAGGAGGCAGCTTTTCTTTCCCCATCCTTAGGGCCTCTACGAGCTCTGATACCCTGTCCCTGGAAACTTCCCTTTCTGGGGAACATCTTTAGGTTTGGTAAGTCCAGGAGGCCCAGAGTTCTTTAGACCCCCTCTGGTCTTCCCCATCTACCCCAAAGTTATTCTGTGCAGTAGGTCCTGGATCCCTCTTTTGAAGAGAGGTGATGACTTTTACTTCAATCTAGGCTTTTCTTCTCCTTCCAAGGTGATAGGAGGAGGTCAAGGTCAACTGGGCAGTAATGGGGAATTGCTGATGAGTAAATGGCAAAGAGCCCAAGCTCGCAAATGCCACTAGGGTTTAGAAAACAGCTCAGTAACCAGCAAAGTAAGACCCAAGGGCTCAAGGGCCTATGGGATTGCCATGGAATCCACTGTTCCTCTGGCTTCAGATATTGGCTGAATCTCTGGTTATCCTTCGTGAGAGATTCAGGGGGTCCTTTATCCTCTGGCCAGAAAATAGAAAATTTGCTCTCATCACTCCTCTGCTTTATACTCCTGGAGACCTCTTTGAGGACCAGCAGCCACTGGGACGTCGTCCATAAGAATTCAAAATGGTGGCCTTTGTGCATTCTCCTTTCCCAAACCCAACTCCTCTTTTCTTCTATGGGGCTCTCTGCCTACAATTTTGCCAAGATGAGGGCTGCCGTACATGGTGCCGAGTCCAAGAGACCAGGACTACGTGAGCAGCCCCTAAGAGATGAAGTCTTCCTTTTGCCTAAGATGTGTGGGGTGGCCATCCTCCATATTTAGCTCCCAATGGCAACCAAACTACAATCCTTAAGGTGCCCAAGGTTTGGGTCTCTGGTCTCATGATCATGGCCAGGAGCCCAGGCCTGGGCTCATGGTGGAAGGAGAGGCAACGAATGAGCTGTTTTCCATTTTCTTTGGCCTCTGCAAGGCCATCGGTAGAAACTTCTGACTGTCAAGGAGAGTTGAGGGGCAGGTGAGTTTGGCCTGAGAGAGGCATGTGCTTCCTTTGGCCTTGGCTGTCTCGACTGGCAGCTTTAGAAACCCACAGAAGAAACGAATGGTGAGTGAGGCCCAAGCAGCTGGCATAGGGGCCTGCTGGTTTCCTGGGAGGTAAGGGCAAAGGGCTCCTGGTCCAGTAGGCAGGAAGCAGCTCTGGACCCCAAGCCCAGTGTGGGCACAGAGGTGGTGCCTTCCAGTCTCCTTGCTTTCCTCTGCCCTGCCCCCAGGCCTTCGGGCCCCAGCCCACCTGTGCCTAGGGGAACACGGGGGCCAACGATGTGCTGCAGGCCATGCTGTCCTTGCCCGGAAGCCGGCGGTCATTGAACGTGTGCATGTTGATGACAGCGTCAGTCTTGACCATCATGGGAGGCTGTGGCTTGTGCTTGACCCGACGCTGGCAGGTAAGGGAGAAACGGATCTCATCGGCTACGGTGCTGCAGAAGGAACGCTGGGGTGGGGTGGGAGGGCAAGGGGCACATGGGTGAGGCCTGGCCTTGCAACCCCAGTCAGCTCCTCCCCTTCCTCCCGAGGCTGGTGCCAAGCCTGCCCGTTCATCTTTAGGTCCCACACCCTCTGCCCACAGAAGAGGACTGGTGTGTGAGGCAGCCTACAGAGCGGCATGTTCTCGTTTGGAGACTGAGGCAGGGAGTATCATCTGGTCACTACTTCACAGAATAGCGACCTGAGGTTTTGATGGACGTGGGCATTACAGTTTGAGGAGTAACCTGGCTGATTTTTCTCCACTAAATGCTGAGGGCAGGAACTGACCAGTTTTATCCCTGTAAGCCCAGCTCCCAGCATGAGGCCTGGCCCAGGGTCAGGCTTAAGAAACACCTGATGAATGGGTGGATAACTTTCTCCCCAGGAGGGCTTCCCACGAAGGGCAGAACCCCCACACTCCACATGGGACAGTCTGGCCTGTTTCCCAAGGTGTGCAAGTGGGAGGCAGGTCCCTGCAGGGCAGCTGGGTGGCAATGGCTTCTGCCCTGGGTCCCTACAGGTATCAGATAGGGACAGCAAAAGTACAGCTTTGCCTGTAGATATCTGACAGCAAGGGCGCCTAGGATACCCACGGCCAGAGGCTGTCCGGCGGCTTATCGAGAAGGCAGTGTGGGCTGTTGATGGCTCTATTTATGCAGTGAGCCTGGGGTAGGAGCACCCAAGCAGCCGGGTACAGGCTGTGCAAGGTTGGGGAGTTCTTAATTCCGGCTCTGCCTCTCACCCGCTTCCCCTCCAAGCTCCCCCTTGTCCGCCCACTCAACGCAGAATGGCATCCCCCCTCACCTGCTGTTATTCGTTGTGAAAATATTTATTGAGGGCCTACTATATGCCATGCACTCTTCTAGGTGTCAGACATACAGACGTGAAAAAGGCGGATAGGTCCCAGCCGTCAGGGAGCTTATGGTCTATGATGTGATAGAAACAAGTAATAAACGTGCGAAAAAATAAAGCACTTCTGGAGCACAGGAACTGTTATTAAGAAAATAAAGCAGTGGAATGAGATAGAGGGGCACCTGGGGGCAGGTGGGGAAGGCTACTTGAGAGGTGGCATTTCAGCTGAAACCTGAACGACCAGAACATGCCAAAAATATGGTGCTTAGCGGGGAAGAGCATTGCAGGGGCATGGAAGAGTGTGTGCAAAAGGCCTGGGGCTGAAATGTGCTTGGTGCTTAAGGACTGAAGAGGAGGGCAGGGTGTGTGGAGGAGAGTGAGGGAGGAGAGTGTAGGAAGGAGAACCTCAGACAAGTGGGCTAGGACCAGATCTTCTCATAGGCTTTGGGTGGACTGTGGAGCTCATTCCAATTGTAATGGGAATTCCTAAAGAAACTGGTTGTTCTTTATTTAATGTATTGTAATTTTTTTGGCCTTTTTTATTATTGGACATTGAGGGGGGTGTCCCCCTCCGTTCTTTCATGTGCTAATTTACACCCCAGCGAATATCCTTGTAAACAAAACTGCATCTGTCCTTGGCCACTTCCACTGGGTGTCTTTCTAAAAGTAGAAATTCACTGTCAGAACTGCGTGGCCGCTTTTAAGACTCTGTCCACACTGCAAAGTTGCCTTCTAGACACACGGATGGCTTCTAGTAGGACGGGGGCGTGGGCCTTTCCTCGTGTCCATGAGAACTGTGACACTGACAATGACCTTTCCCCTTCCTCTTTGCTCACTGTGGCTTATAAAGGACCCCATTTCATTTCTGATGGATATAAAAAGTGCCTGTTTTGAATGGTCCCCTCCACATCGGACATACCCGTGAACTCCTGGCCCTGAGTCCCTTTGAACTTCTCCGTGAGAGGTGCCTCACTCCAGCCCAGAGGCCCTCAACTCACATGCATATGGATTTTTAAAATTTGTATTTTTTTTAAGGATTTTATTTATTCATTTGACAGAGAGAAAGCACAAGCAGGGGGAGTGACAGGCAGAGGGAGAGGGAGAAGCAGGTCCCCCACTGAGCAGGGAGCCGGACGCAGGGCTTGATCCCAGGACCCCAGGATCATGACCTGAGCCGAAGGCAGATGCTTAACAGACTGAGCTACCCAGGCGCCCTCATATGCACATTTAAATCACCCTGTAAGTATACTTTCTTAAGGCCCTAATGTCAGGGTCTGCCACAGACCAATTAAAACAGTCTCTGGGAGTGAGGCCAGGGCATTAGCACTTAAAAAACTCTCTCCCTGTAATTCTAATTTGCTACCAGGTCCCAGAACCACCGCTCAACCACACTTGAATTAATCAAATGGGTTGAGCAGAGTTCTACTCTCTGGATGCTTGGGCCAGACCTCTTAACATTCCTTTGTTTTTTTAAACTTTTGACTATGGAAATTTCCAAATATATGCAGAAGTAGAGAGAGCCATATAATGAACCCCCACGTAACCATCACCTGGCTTCAACAATTACCCTGGAGGGTTTTGTGCAGGGGAATGGCATGGTTTGAATGAAGTGTTAATCAGGGCACTTGCTGTGTTTGGGGAGCCAATGGGAGAGAGGAGGCAGGAAGACCAAAGTGGAGGCTGTGGCATGGGCCAGCTAGAGAGGAGGGGGCTAGGCCTGGCCTGGAGCCACAGTGGTGGGGATGTGTGCTCCAAGTCAGAGCAGAGGTGGGGCCAGCGGGCCTCCTGCCGGAGCAGAGGCAGGGTGGGCTCCGACAGCACCTGTGCCTGGGAGGTGGGAGCCCGGCTCACCCCCTGTGCTCCCCATGCCCTCCTTTCCCCACGAGGGCCCCAGTTCTCGCGGCTTACCTGCTCTCGCTCTGCTGTTTTGCGGAGCTTGTACACAAACTCGCCCACAGCCACCAGCACGGACAGGACCAGCCCGGCAGCCAGGACGATGAAGATGCCCCCGATCTTCTGGATACCCAGGGCGCTGGCCTCTTTGTTCTCTTCCTCGGGACATCCGCTGCCTCTCCACCACTTCTCCTTCATGATATGCAGCTTGTCCTCCTCCTGCAGCTGCAGGATGGCGATGGTGATCTTGTCCCGGTACGGGGAGCCTGAGTGCAGGAGCGGGGGTCTGGCTGGCAGGGGCCCGGCTGGCAGGGGCACTCAGTACCTGCACCTGTGCCCCCGCCAGCACCCTGGAAAGCACCAGCCACGACCCCCGTGCCTCTCCATTAGCTCCTAAAGACCCCTCTTTGAATCTTTCTATGGTATCTGGGTGGGAGCAAGGTCCTGATTAGGGGTGGGAGTCTTTCCTAGGAGTCTCTGTCTTCATCAGCCCCTGGAAGGCCCTGCGTGTCGGGGCTGCATTGACAGGGGTGAGGTCAGAGACAGCAGGTATGACCTCTGAACTGACACCCCCACCTCTGTGCTGGCCCCAGCTCTCCCCTGCTTAGGCCCAGGCTGACCTCGTCAAGACTGTGGCTCTATGCCTTTGTCTCTGGGTTGAAGAGATGCCACCGTTTGAGGCTCAATGGGATGAGCTGGGAGAGGGAGCGGGAGATGGTATGCATGAGTGGCTGTGGGGGCCCTGGCTTTCCTCTGTCCCCCAACCCCCCGGCCCATCCGTACCCCCTTGCTCACCCATGGGCGTGCCAATGCCATAGCCCTTGGAGTCGATGAGGCCCCCAATCTGGGTGAGGTTGCAGTTCCTCTGGGTGACGTATTCAATGGTCGTGGACTCCATGAGCAGTGCATAGTCAGCCGTTAGGGTCCTTTGGATGCCTTCCTCGTTGTTCTTCACCAGTGCTGACGGCTTGCTGCTCATGAAGGCCCACATCTTCTCAAAGGTGGAGATCTTGGATTTCTGGGCCGTGACGTGAGAGCACACTGTTACTGAGCACACCAGGGGCCACGCACCCCACATCCCACTCAATAGGGCTTTGGTCACCGAACTCTGAGGGAGGGAAAGCACCCCTTGAGGCCCTGGGAGGGGAGTTCCCAAATCACACAGTTGGTAAGGCATGAAGCCAGGATTCAGACTCAGGCCCACCTACCTAGAAACCCCCAGCTCTGTGCCATGGCAATGTGGTTTTCAGACTAAGACTGATAAAAAAAAAAAAAAATGCATTCTTTTCTCTGACACTTATTGAAGGTTTCCACGTGCCAGTCCTGTTCTTAGAGTTTATATGCATTAATTCCCTGATTCTTCACAACAATCATAGGCAGTGGGTGCCATCCTTTGCTCCATTTTACGGAAACTGAGCCACAGCTAAGTCACTTGCCCAAGGTTTACTCAGATACTAGGTAGTGAAGTTCGGCTTCCGAACCAGGTCATCTGATTCTAGAGCCCATGTTCCCAACCACTTAGCGACACTGCCACCCAGAAAACTCCGTGAGCATAAAGAGGGAGAGGTGCCCGTGAGGGCAGAACTTGGTGGGTTCTGGGCTCCCACTCCCACTTCAACCAAAAAGTGTTCCTCCTATATACTGTGTTCCAAGGGAAGACAAGGGTTTCTGTCTATTGGACTTCATTAAGGAGCGGGGCAACAAGTGGGGGGCTGTCAGAGCACATGGTCTGCAGGCCCCTTATCTCCTTACTCTGACTGTCCCCAAAGCATCCCGGGCTGGACACTGCTGGCTGAGCCCAACTGTAAGGTGAGGCCCGGGGAGAGGGGTGCTAGGTGTGTCCTGCCTGGCTGTGGAGACCTCGAGAGGGTGCTGGGGCCGGGACAGAGGCAGGTCAGGGTGCGTGGCATGCATGAGGCTTTTTGGGAAATGAGAGCCAGCCAGCTACTTGCTCCCAGCAGGGAATGGCCCTGCCCACATGGATCCCAGGGGAGCAGGTGGCTCTGCAGGCCCCATTGTACCCGGCTGCTTCCAAGTCTAGCTGTGCCTGTCTGTGACGTCAGCCCATCTGACTGGCAGCTGGCCCAGCTCCGGTGTGCGCGACAGCATGGGCGTGCTGCACAGGCTGGTGCACGGCGGGGGGATGGCTAGGGGAGAGCGATGAAGCTGTGTCTGCTAGGAGTCCGGGCAGTGGGGGCAGTGGCCGAAGGAAAGTGTGTCTGCTATTCCCCAGGGGCTCCCGGCTCTGCTAATGGGTGTCCTCTCTAAAACTGGCTCCTAGAGACCTAAACATGCCTGCAGGGGTCGGGAGCCCTGAAGAGCTGGCAAGACCATAGTTGGAATCTTATCAGAACCCAGAATCCCTCAAGGGCCAATGAGGCCTCCTCTGGGCCTGGGGGCATCTTCATAGACGCACGGCTACCGCCCCACCCACAAGCTTATCTGCCTCAAAGCTGAAGGCCTGGAAGGGGTCAGATGCTGTCCTCAGCCATCCCACGTTCTCCCAGCCACGTCCAACTCGTCCACCACCGGTTACTCTTGCCTCTTCAGCTCTGACCTTCAAACCTCTGCTCACCAGCTACTCCCTCATGCCAGCTACTCTTCCCCGCCCCAGCTCCTCTTCTGGCCCTAGACACACTCCCCCACTAGCTACTCTTGCCCTTTAAAACATTCCTGACTTCCAGCTTTTCTGACTCCTCAGACATTTTCTAGATACTTTTCTAGACTCTCCTTCTCTGGCTCCTTTTATCCCTCAGTGCCTTTCTCGCTCTGTGACTATTCCTGCCTAGATGCAGGAAGCTTCTATCCAAGCTTCCATCCTGCTCCAATGATTCCAGCCCCTGGTACTCCCGCCCTTGTGTAATCCCCTCCCCTTGAGTGTGGGAGGGATTAGGGATGTGCTTTTAACTGCCCCTGGGAGTGATGGGAGTGATGGGATGTCACTTCTGAGATGAGGTTAGAGAAGACTGACGCTCTTGCTTGCACTCTCTCTGGCTCTTCTCACTGGCTTCTCTGATAGTGGCCAGCTGCCATGCTGTGAGTCACCCCGGGGAGAGGCCCACGTGGACGGGAACAGAGGGCATGCCTCCAGCCAACAGTGAGCGGAGAATTGAAGCCCTCCAGCAACACAGGAGGAACTGAACCCTGCCCACAACCACGTGCGTAAGCTCGGAAGCAGAGCCTTGAGATGCCTAGAGCCTTAGGCAATACCTTGACTGCAGCCTGTCCCAGACCGTGCTCACAGGACCCAGCTAAGCTGTGCCGCTTCCCCATCCAGTCAGTGAGATCAGAATGCTGCTGCTTTAAGACACTGAGTTTCAGCGATCGGCTACACAGCATGAGGGAGCTAGCATACTCTCTTACCCCGGTACACACACAAGCTACTTCTGTGCCCCAAATAATTGTTTTTCAGATAATCAATTCCAATGATTCCTCTAATCAGATCATCCAAATCCAATCCTCCCTGGTGCCAGGGACGCAAGCTCCTGGTATTTGGCCCTCGTGGTCACTATAACTAAGTGCTGTTGCTCCATCCATGGCTCCAGAACCTCAGCCCTTTTCTATCCCAGTCTCCTGCCTTCCAGATTCGCCAGCGGGAACTAGGGCTTGATGAGACCATCAGGCCTCTCCTTACACCTCCTAGTGCATGCATCATATAACCATCCATCCATCCATTCATCCATCCATTCACCCATCCATCCATCTACCCATCCTCTCATTCATCATGTTCATGTTCTCTCCCACATACTACCTACACACTAATTCATTCAACTAGCTACTCAACTATCCACCTAGCCTTTTACTTATCCATCCATCCATCCATCCATCCATCCATCCATCCATCCATCCATCCATCCATCCATCCATCCATCCTATCCATCCATCCAACAATGCACCCATCCAGACTCTCCTTCTCTGGCTCCTTTTATCCCTCAGGGCCATTCTTACTCTGTGACTGTTCCTACCCAGATTCACTGTGGTAGGAAGCTTCTATCCTGTCTTGATTCTATCCAAGCATCCATCCAACCATGCATCCATCCATCCATCCATCTTCTCATTCATCATGTTCATGTTCTCACTGACATACTACTTACACACTAATTCATTCAAATGACCACTCAACTATCCACCTAGCCTTTTACTTATTTCTCTATCCATCCATCCATCCACCCACCCATCTGTCCATCTATTCATCCATCTGTCCATCCACCCATCCATTTATCCTTTCATATATCATGTTCATGTTCTCATCCATATACTACCTATGCACTAATTCATTCAACTAACTACTCAACTATCCACCTAGACTTTTACTTATTTATCCATCCATTCATCCATGTATCCAACCACTCATCTCTCTGTTCTCCTACCCATCTATCCGTCTCCTGACCATCCATCCGCTTGTCCACCTCACCCATCTTACCCACTCACTCTCCCATGAAGCCAGCCATCCATCAGTGAATCTCAAACACGGGCATAAGTAACTCAAAAATAAACCACTCAGGAAACCCTGCCCCACTCCTTCTGTCTCAGAAAGGAATGATAACTCTTCTTTCTGCAAACTCCTCTCTGTATCTTTCCCCAGCACCCCATTCCTCCTTTACACAGGCATGTGGAGCAGAAACAGGGTTCCGACATTAAAACATAAGTTTTTTTCAGTAACACTCCACCACAGATGGAGACAGAAATTTCTTTTGGGGGTCGGGGGGCTGTGGAGGCTGATGGGCTTTGAGGGAGGCACATAAAACCTCCAGTGGGTAAAGGAATGCAACCAGGGAGAGGGAAGAACACCAGGAGCTCGGGCCAGTTGAGAGTAGAGTGTGAAGCTAGCTGTGATGCTGATTTCAAGAGGTTCGGCTCTCCCAGCTCCAGTGCCAACAAATTCACACCTCTGCCAGCTTACAGGCAGGTGGCTCTGAGATCCACCTTCCTGGAATGGCCACCGACTGAGCATAATATGTATCTTGGGGCTCCCGTGCTCAACCACATCCAATCATGGTCTCTGCTTCCCTTTAAGTTCCTTCCTGTCTTCCAGGGATGATGGGATTCTAGGAAACAGCCCTGAAAATCTCCCTTCTAGCAACGCTGGTCTGAGACAGGGAGGGATATAGCTGGGGCCCCTCCAGGAGCCTCGGGTCCCTCTCCCATCTCCTGGTCCTGGTCACCTCAGAAGCCTGGGTTCCTGTCACTGCCCTGAACTATAATCACCACTCCAGGGAACAGAGTCCCACAGGTCTACGGCTCCCACATCATCCTGCCTGTCCCAGCTCCGGTGGGAACCTTAATAAGCACTGCTTCAGGGCCAGTCACCCAAATCAATTAATGGAATCGTTTGGAGCAGCCAATACAGGGCGACGTGCCAGGATGGAGAGGCTTTTTTTATCAGTAAAATTGGCAAGAAAGTAAGTTTCAGGCTCACGACTTTCAATTCCAGCCTCCTCAAAGAAGTAAATTGATTTTTCCCAACTGAAGATACTTAATCTTGTGAATTTAACATTTTTGTACAAGAAAAATGTATATATATATATATATATATATATATATATATAAATATATATCAATTTCAAAGGGAGCTGAATCCCAGGGAGCGTGTGCAGAGAGGCAATGGCAATGTGATTCCATGCGAGACTTTGGGTATTTTCCATGTGGAAAGGAGACCTTTCCTCAAATTAATTGGCTTGCTTATCCCTGGGTGTGGAGGCTTTGGCCTTATCACACCCACATACTCGAGCACTTAATTATGTCTCTGGGATTATTTCCGTGGGGACCAGGCAGCCTCCCTGAGTCTGCTGCCTCTGCCTGCCCTTGCGGCCCATCTTGCCAGGACAGACTCACCGATCCTCCAGTCCAGCAGTTGGCATGTGCCCCCTGTGGCTTTCGTGTGTGTGTGGGGGGGCGGTGGGAGCTGTGGGCTGGCGAGTCTGGAGGTGAGGGCTGCAGGCTGGGGCTGGAGGCAGCCAGAGGGGGTCAGCTCTGCTGTTTGGACTCACGCCAACCTGGGTTCAAAGGCTAGTTCCTTCTGCAACCACAAGCCAGTGACATCCCATCTCTGAGCCTCATTTTCCACATCCGTAAAATGGGTATTAGCTAAGCACAGAGCTCAGTCCCTAGGAAGTGCTGGACAAGTGGCTGGCATTGTTATTTCTCTCGAAGGCTCTGTTTTCTCCTTTGGAAACTGGGGCTAATCCTTTCTAAGTGCAGAATTTCTATAGGAATTAAATGACACAATGCCCAGGGTAGAAAACACCAGTGCTGACAGGGGCCGGGGAGGGCACTGCAAATACAGAAGGAGAGCTGTGTAGAATTCTGAGAGCCTGGGAAAGCTCTGCCTCTTGGCTCCCACAACTGTTGCTCAACGGGAGAACAGCTCAGTGATGCCAGATCCCTCACATTTTCAAGATGCTGGAAATGTGAATTTTTTAAATGCAAAAACTTCTCAATTTTAAAATGCTGGCAACTCACTTAAGAAAATGTAAGCAATGCATGGTCCCCCAAACTGCATCTGGGGGCTGAGCAGGCCTGCGTACCACCACTTCCAACAACAAACAACAAGCCTGGCTGGCACTTCCTACAGTGCGCACCCCACGTCAGGTGCTCCGCCGTGACTCTGGTAAGCCATTTATGTGAACTATTCCACTTTGTCATCTCAATAACTCTGCGAGGTGGATACTGTTGTCAGACCTGTTCCATAGAAAGGCACAGAGAGGTCCTCACTCACTCAAGTGTTTCATCACTTCCCTTCACCCCTGGCGCAGCCCTGCGCCTGTCCCTGCCCTCTCTGGGTCTCTTCTATTCTGTGGATTGTGGGGATCCGTCTGAGTTCTTAGCTCTGTGCAGAGGCAGACGCCATCCCGTGAGAAGCACCAAGGTCCTTCCCAAAGCCCCTGGTCCCCCTCTGGAGATAGTTGGAGGAAGGGACATTCTCCAGGTGTCTACTGGCTGGTCCCTCTCTGAAGTGCTTTGGTTAAGTACTCTTCACACTATAGGGCAAAAGGAGAAAAGGGTCCAGCCTGCTTCCTAATCTTCTGGGTTACTAGCTGGAAGGGCGTGTGACTGAGTGCCCCTGTGCCTGGCACGGGGCTAACTGTGCTCTCGCTGACTGATGCGTGGTGGGAATCCGTATCCGTGTCATGCAGGGGAATAAACTGACACTTGGAGAAATAAAGGGACTTACCCCAGTCACCCAGCAAATCCAACACCCAGGACTCTGGTGTCCTCAGGACCCAAGTGCGTGAGGGTCTCACTCTTAAGACCAGTGTGACCTGACGGCACCAGGCTGCACAGCACTGAATCTTGTCCAGTCCCTGCATGTGGGGACCCTACTGCTTGAAGGCAGGAGGCTCTGGGTCCAGATCTGCCAGCGGATGGGCCAGGAGAAACTGGAAGCTGCGACGGGGTGAGCCTTCCCGCTCAGGGAAGAGTCTGCCGAGCAGCTGGAAGGTGGGGTGTTGGGCCAGAAGGCCTCTCTGGGTGCTCTCCCAGCTCTGTCACTGGGGCCTGACAAGGCTGCAGAAGGGGGTAGGGAGTGTGACGATGTTGGAGCCCTGGGGAGCCTGGGATCCTTGGGCACCAGCTCTGGTCTCTTCCCTGAGTGGGGGTCCATCATGGCAGAGGGGACTGTGAGTGAGTGAGCCCCCACTCCCACAGCAACACGGAAGGGGGCTAAATCCTTGGAGAAGCCATCTTCCGACAGCCTCTCCCTTCAAAGCTGCCCACTGAACACGCTTCCCCAATGTTCCCCTTTACGTTTTGCCTACATTTTTACAGCCAAACACTGCTTTCAAAGACTTCCTTTTTCATCTCCTAATTAATTTTTATCTTCCCAGATGAAGGGAGGACAGCATAGGAGACGCGGTTTGTGATGTCTGCTGCTCCCCGACAACTCTTCAAATAACATTTCCTTTGGAGTGCCGGGCGCCTGGTGCTGTGCGCCTCCCAGGTTGCAGGGTGGGCGTGAGGGCCCCGGTGCTCCCCCCATGCCTGCCCTCCGCCAACCCTGACATCCCCTTTCCCACTGCTGCCTCTGGATGGGAGTGGGCTCTCTCTTGAGTTCTCCTCTCAGGCGGGGGGCTCTGCAACTGAACCAGGACCACATGCGAACTACAGAAATAAGGTGCCCTGCCCTCCAGGATGCTCAGGGCGCGGCCTGCTCACTTCCTGTCCTTAACACTCCTCCTGCCTCTGCCCCACCTGGCTCCTCCCACCTGTGGATGCCATCCTTTCATTCAGCCAAGGCGGCCACTAGACCACTAGATGTGCATCCCGGGAGCGGCTGCGTCCCAGGCAGCAGGACCGTTTGGCCCCGGGCGACGGTGCAGCCTGCTGTGGTTTGGCTCTTCCCCCACCGACTCCCAGATGGTGGCTGGCTTCTTCCAGAAGCCCCAGGCGCACAGGGACAGAGAGCTTGGGCACCGACCAGACCACGGGGGTTCAAATCCCAGCTCTGCATTTCACTAGCTGTCGATTGTAGGCAAGTCCTTGGGAACTCAGGTCACTTTGGAGCCCACCTTCCTCAAGTGTCGAGTGAAATGAATGACAATAATGGTCTCTACGGTCCGGGGCTGCTGTGAGGGTGACATGTGCGAATGCGGGTCAAATGCCCGAACGTGGCCGGCACCAAGTCAGTGCTCGACAGATGTTACTGTTGCCATTGACCTGGCCAATGTCTCCTAGACATCCTATGGCTATTCCTGCAGCTGATCCCTGTTCAGCCTCAGTGGCATAGCCACTCACGGGCGGGCGGAGGACTAGCCCTCCAGAAGACGCTCGAGTGGGTGTGGGGGAGGGCGCTGCATGCGCACACAGCATTGCCTGACTTTGCATCACGCTTCCACCGCTGGTCTGCTGTGTGATCATGGGCGAAGCACCCACCCTCTCTGTTTCTCCAGGTTAAACTCAGGTTTCCTTCCAGCTCTAACTTAAAAGTGATAATGAGGAGGCTACCACTTCACTGGAGAAAGAGGTGGGGAGTAGGAGGGAGACGTGTGACTGGAAAGCCCAGCTATGGAGGACAGGGGCTGGTAGGGTGGGGAAGGAGGAATCTTGTCCAGGAAACTTCTGGGCGGATGTCGTGCTTCTAGCTCGTGATCTGAGGTGGGGTTAATACCCCACATTCAAGCTCCCCTGCCTATAAAGTGGTCCCATTGCTGTGGTCAGTGAATGGGAATTTGGGCTAGAAGAGCTTCACTTGAATTCAAGCAGGAGACAACGTGGCCAAACGTCCAGGGGAATTAACTGGTGATCAGGAGAGCAGGAAGGTGGGGTTGGTTCTGCAGGGGGATGCGGAGTTGCTGGTTTTGGCCAGGAGCCCTTGCCAGCATGGGTCCCAGCTGGGCGACAGCATCAGTGTCCCCCCTCTGCCTCCTTGTTGCCCTGTTTACAGGGAAGGTGTGTGGTGGTGGAGCAGGCTGCTGGAGGTGCTGCTTGATGCTGAGGACAGCAGCTTGGTGGCGAGCTGGAACCAGGCTCCTGGAAGCCAATCTGAGCATCTTAGCGTGGAGGGAGGCAAGGGCATCCAATCCGTGGCAGCGAGCCTGCACCAGGCTTATTTATGCTGCTTCCCTTTGATCGGGAGCCCTGCTTCGAGATGGGCTCATGTGTAATGCATGAGAGATGCTCTGGCACAGTCAAAGGGCTGGGCCACAGCCTGGGGACAGGCACGAGCTGGCACACTCACACCCGTGTGCACACACGCATGCACACACACACACATGCATGAACCAGCACACATGCAGACATGTACACACAGGGGCCATCACACACACACACACACAAACTATCACACACACAGATGCACGGGCTACGACACACACAGATGCCCATCCCCCCACGCTCACTTGTCTAGATACACCCACGGGGACATTCAGGCAGACAGAAATCTCCATGCAAACACACGTGTAACCTCTATGGGCTCACAGGCCCATATGCCCAGAGCACAGAGAGTCCCGCACACACACATGCTGGCTAGCACACACAGGGATTTTTGCAAATGCTCCTGTCCAAGCACAAATACACACATACACCCACACAGGCAGACTGTACACGGGCCCCTGTGCATATGCCTACACACCTAAATGCATCTATCGATGGATTATATGCTGTGACACACACACACACACACACATACTGACATACTGCTCACACTCATGCACACATCGCCAGGGTCCTGGAGAGCCCCTACCATGCCTGTGACAATGCTTCCATCTGCCCCAAATGCACGACAGCGATCTCTCGGGAAGGCCACATGGGCCACTTCTCGAGAAGTGGCACAGCCATGTCACAGGAAGGGAGCCCCTTTCCTCTCTGTGTCTCCTCTTCATTAAACATCTGTTTCCGCCCCCAGGAGGGTCACAGGGAGGCCAGGGCATGGGAGAGTGCTGGTGGGGCTCTGGGGTGCAGGAAGGAGAGGCTTTCCCTCCCGATCCTCCCCTTCCCTCCCCTCTCCTCCCTTGGGCCTGGCTGGAGGCCCAGTCCATCCTGTCGAGGCCTAGCCTGGAAGGCGACCAGAACTGAGAGATGCAAAACCACAGCCAGTCTTCCCAGGGACTAATAAATAAATATATGGATGAAGGGCCCACGGTCCCCGAGTTCCCAAATCCTGACCATTTTGGAAAAACCATGAGAACAGAGGTTCTCAGGGTGGCCCTGGGACCACCACCAGCAGCAATACCTGGGAACTCACCAGAAACGCGCATCCTTGGCCCTGCCCCAGGCCTCCTAAAGCACCCGGAGGGTGGGGCCCAGGAATCGGGATTTTCCCAAGCCTCCCAAGTGACTGGGATCCACACTCAAGTCTGAGAACCATGGCTTAGAACATGGGCTTTTGGGAGAAGGCAGACCTGGGCCCTTCAGCTGTGAGTTTTTGGGACAACCCACTTCATGACTGCGAGCCTCAGTTCCCACATGTGTCAAGTGGAAATAAGCATAATGCCTACTCACAGGATTGGTCATGAAGATTCAGTGAGGCCAGGCTACGAGTCTGGACCACGGTGAGCTCTTGGCGGTAGCTCTTGTGATTACTTTCATTTCCAGAAGGACACTTACCCATTCTTAGAGTCCGTCAGTCTCCTAAACCTTAGCTACTCTAGCAGGTGAAAAACCTTGGGGAACTGAGCCAATATAGTCTAAGGCAGGAGGAGCAGCCACAGCCAGATCCTCGTCAGAACAGTGACCTGAGCAGAGGGCACGGGGGTCCTTCCAGACACCAGCAGTCCAATAGCGTAACATGTGAAGAAATGCTCATAAACGCATAAGTTTTAACCCCCTCCCTTCCTTGAAGGATGTGTCCCTGCTGCCCTCCCAGTGGTGGAGAGCTCATAGCCAAGGGCAGGTCAGGGTCTTGGGACATGGATGCCACAGAGACTTTAAGCCAAGGGCAGGGAGCCTCCAGCTCCCACACCTGTTCGCGTGTCTGGGCCATGTTTCTCTTTCCCCCTTTTCCAGCCTCATCCTTCCACCTGTCCTCCCCTGAGGATCGAAGAAAACAGCACATTCACCCTGCTTGTCCCAGGTGTGAAGATGTATAGGATCTGTGCCGGGACCCAATCCGGTGGCCACGTCCTCATCAAAGCTCTCCAAAGCCAACCGCTCTCAAACAGGGAGGAATGGCTTGAGCCCTAGGGATTCCTGGCCCATTGATGCTGTGAAGTTAGGGATGGACAGCGAAGCGCATGGGAGGCTCAGCTCATGGCACTGCAAGGGAGGGAGAGGCTCTCACCTTGAAGAAGGTCATGGTGGCCCCGTCCTTCACAGCCCCATACTCGATTTTGGTTTGCTTGGCCAGGTCATCAGCAGAGTCGATGGGCGATTCCATGCGCTCCACGGTCAGAAAGGCAGCCAGGTTGGCCGTGTAGGAGGAGATGATGATGAGCGTGAAGAACCACCAGATGCCCCCGATGATGCGCGTGGACAGGGCTTTGGGCATCAGTTCGGACCCTGGGAGAATGGAGAAGGCAAGTGGTCCCTGACAGGGTCTAGGGCTGCAGCACCTTGGGAACTTGTTAGCAATGCCCATTCTCAAGCCCTTTCCCAGGCCCTCCTGATCCGTCCCTTGAAGGGTGGGGCCCTGCAATGTAGATATGGGAAGCCCTCCACGTGGCTCTGATGTAGGCTAAAACTGAAGAGCCACTGCACTAGAACCACACGCATGTGTTTCACAGGCTCATCAGTCCCAGTCGTCCGTGGTTTGGAACGGCTGGGACTAGAAACTCTGTGTGAATCCTGCTCCCAGCCCTGCGTGATTGTGACGCTTTCCTTCCTAGGGACCCTGTAAAGCCCGGAGACTCGTCCTTCCTCCGTCCCAGCCTCATACAAATACCGTGAGGCTGCCGCGATATAATTGCAGGAGAAAATGTGTTGCAAATACAAGCGGTCTACAAACACAAGATTGCCTGACGGAGCTTTGCAGGAGGAGAAGAACCAACAGTTTTTGAAGCTCGTCGCCAAAATAGATCCCTCTTCCTCCCCGACCCTGGGTGTGGAACATAATTTAGATGAAACCTTCTAACGGAAGTAATTAACTAGGCGGCTTTCAAGAGATTTAAATAGCAAGTGACTCCTGAACTTTCCAGAATATTTGGACCTGCAATCTGGAAAGTGTCTGCTTTGATATGGATTATTTTTTTTTTCTCAAAGAAATCACTCAAAGGAGAGTTTTTCCAAATACATAACTATTTTTCTCCCTCCTAATCAAAACCTCGTAGGGGAATACATCAGGGGCTGGTGCTTTGAACAGCAGCCGGCGGACAGCGAGGAGAAGCGATTACTATACTGGGGGGCTACCAGGTCTTTCCCAATTGTCACTGAAAAAGGATAATGGATGAAGAAGCAAGGTGAGGCTTTGAACACTCATTAAGAACAGGGACAGAAAGAGACACTTCCCTTGAAAGCCACCTGTCACTTCCCAGTTCTGGAGACCATGGAGGCTCCTCGGGCTCCCCTCCCTCCTCAGCCACACATAGCCTCATCTACCTATCTCCCTCACCCCCTCACCTCCCAGATTCCTCCAAGCTAGGGCTAGAGCTGCCCCCCCCACCACCAAGGGGAGAATGACTTGGCCTGGTGGACCCCTACCCAGGCACCTGCCCTGGCCTCTGTCATGGCTGGGAGATCGCTTGAGTTGGGGGCAGATTTCTCTCTCCTCTTCCTCCTTCATTCAAGCGCCCAGCCCAAGACTTGGCATGTAGTTGTCACTCAGGCCACGCTGGGGTAATAGCATTCATTTGGCATTTGCTGAAAGATGTCTACTGAGGGCCAGGGTTTGGACTGGCTGCGCCTTGAGAACACACGCAAGTGAGTGAGGGATGGGGAATTCTTTGTTTCCTGGCTCCCGTTCCCTTCCTTGCCCCCTTGCGCCTTAGTGGGATCCTAATCTAGGCAGAGACCTTGGTTCCATTTCCATCCCCTTATTCCATCCCCTGAGTTAAGAGGCTCTGGACATGTGACTGGACAGGCAGAAACAATGAGCTCGTGGCTCTGGCAACAAAGCTGGGGAGAGGGGTCCTCACAGGGGGCTCCTCTCCTGACACCTGCCCTTCAGCCCACGGTGTGTCTGTACCCAGTGCGGGTGCTCTGCATCCTGAGACATTTGAGCAGCTGCAGATCGGGCCAAAGGGTGGGCCACCAGGCCAGGGGCTGGTATAGTACACCAGTCCCCCCTCTAGAGGTTGTAAGGAAACGGTTTCCTTCTATGCATACCAGCCCTGATGCACTCACCCCCTTGAACATGACCCTTCTCACTCCCACGCTCCCCACGGCCAGGTGGTCACTGAGTCCTGTCCCTGCTACACCCTGAAGTTCTCGGGAGTCTATCTCTGTCCCCTACCCCCGTGGCCACAGCCCCAGTTCAGGTCTCATCCTCTCATTTCTGCAATGGCTTCCCACATAGTCTCCCTGCCTCCAGTCTCCCCTATCCTCCACTCAAGCTGACCAGCCAATGGCTAAGGTGATGGGACCATCAGTGGGGTTGGTCCCAGCAAGCAGGATGCTGTCCGTCCACTGCAGCTACGACACAGAGGTTAGGGATGAGCCCTGCATGGCACAGGGTGGGGGGTGGATTCTCTGCTTCAGCCTCAGACCCTGAGCCAGTCCAGCCCCAGAACTGGTGGAGGGCAGGGACCTGGGACAAGGGTACACACCTGAGTCCCCAGGTGTCTCCAACCCGCTGGCAGCTCCACAGGTCTGAGGTTTCCCTGGAGGCTAGGCAGGCTCTGCTGACTCAGGAGAGGAGGCACCCCACCCCAAAGAGGAGAGCCCTGGGGAGAGAGGGCACCCACCTTGTTGCATCAAGGACCCCATCCCGAACCAGAAACTGTTTAGCAGAGTGAAGTTGTTTTCCACCACCTCGGAGCCGGGATTGCAGGGGTGAGCATCGTACCACTCGTAAGGGCTGAACCTGCAAGAGGAAGAGGGGAGAGATGGGGAGGAGCTGGGGGGAGCTGGGAAGGAAGGGGCGCCCCTGCCTAGGGGAGCTGCCCGCTTAGCCAACATTGCTATGCCTGTCACTTTAGCAACAATTTACTCAGTGTTGTGCTGGGGAGGCAGGGAATGAGAAATCAGGGCCATTTTGCTTCTTGTTCTTTATTGTTAGTGCCCTTTTCTGGTTGTAAAAGTAATTCAGCAGTATCTCTTAAAATTAAAAGCGCACATGCCCTTCAACCTAGCAATTCTGCGACTCATTATCCAGCCTAGAAAAAAACGCCTGTACAAGAGCATAAAGAGGAACGCGCGAGGGTGTTTATCAAAGCATTGTTTGTGATAGAGAAGAACTGGAAACAGCCTAAATGTCCTTCAACAGCAAAATGATTAAGTAAACTCTGTCAGAAGTGCGTTCTGCAATGTCACACGGCTCAGAGAAGAGAATGAGGGACGTCTGGATGTCCTGACAGGGAACGATCTTCCACCCATACTGTTTGCTAAAAAAATAAAAAGTGGTAAAAAATAAGAACAATAGGATCACACTTATATACATAGATTCCTAAAGATAAAGCTCTATGCCTCTTTAGGTACATATGGATATACACACATTGGAAGAGTCTGGAAAGATTCCTATCTAAAAAATATCAGTGTTTACTTCTGGGGAGGGGAGTTAGGAGGGTGGCAGGGATTTCTGGGCAGCCTGTTGCTTTAGGTGGATTAGATGAATTTTTAAAAAATGAGAATAGGCCTTTCAATTACTTGTACACTTAAAATGCAAAAAAAAAAAGCAAAACATACGCTTCATAAAATATTCAAACAGTATAGAAGAATACAATGAAAAAGCAAAAGCGCTCCAGGATCCCACCCCCAGAGAGAACAACATGTTATATAATTGTTCATATTTTGCTCTCTGAATATACAAATACCTATATGACAGGGAAAAATTGTTACTTAAAGCCCCCCACTACCTTCTAAGGAAGAGAAGTCCTGCTCATCAGAGGGATCTTTCTTTGCTGCCTGAATTCCAGGTGAGGGCACGGAAGCTGGAGCGTTCTGGGGAGTTTGGGAGGGCATGGACAGAGCCCCCCGAGAGGCCGGCGTGGCTGGCATGGGTTAGGATGCCGAGATGAGAGGCCCAGAAGGAAAGGCAAGTTCAGTGGAATTTTGTTTTGTTTTTGAATGTGATATGCTTTAAGTATGATGTAACTTTTCCATCCCCCTTTTAAAAGCTTTAATAAATTGGTCACCAAAGCTCATGTGAGAAGAATTTTGTTTTCACAAAGTAGAAAGATTCTACACATGTGAAATTTTAAAATGAGGCTTCAAACCAAGACGGAGATATTCAAAGGGAATGACCACGAACTGGCTAGAGGCTCTATAAATCCACAAAGAAGAGATAAAGGCTGAAGAGAGGAGAGGCGGGGGTTGCTACGGGAAGCTTCTGGAGAAAGCCTTAGGAGAGGCAGTGCATTCGGAGGTACCCACATTCCTCATGGGACATCCTGGGAGAGAGGTGTCCATGGGATAGCCGAGGGAGCTGGTGGGCGGCTCTGTAACAAGGGGCGGGCCCCGTCTGTGGGTCTACAGGGCAGGGGTCAGGCTGCTGTGCAGCTCCCAGGTGCACGAAGGAGGGGGAGTCCCTGCAGCAGGGTCCTGGCCCACGCACCCAGATGCAGCCAGGTGTGAGGACACCTGGCCCACAGTGTTTCCCAGGACGGATGGGCCCAAGCAGAGGAGAGATCCAGCCCAGCTCCACCTAGAGCCCTATCTGAGAAGGGCAGCCAGAGCCCTGCCTCCCCTCCCCACCACCACCCCGTGCAGGCAAGGTGAGAGGTCTGATGTGTGACCAAAGGCAGAAATGTGGAGGACCCCACTGGACTCAATGTTCTCATTTCCAAATTGCAACAGTGGTTGTGAGTAGAGAGACCCCTGGGGTTTGTGTGACCTGGAAACAAGCCAAAAAGTGACAGCCGCGGGGGTGAGCTTTCACGGGGCAAGGAGAGCCTCAGCCCTGAGCACACTGGAAGGCTGGGGGAGGGGGAGACACAGCGAAGATGATCTCCAACGAGGCCTCCTCAGTCCCGAGGGTCTTACACACGCACACAGCCACCATAACTGTGCTTGTTTTTAAACACAAGAAAATATCATACCATAGGGCTACCTAGAACTTGAACTTTTTACTTCCCAGTCACCAGCCTCTTTCCAGATCAGTTCTTCTGGATCTGCTTTGCTCTCTGCAACTACTTCAGAGCTCTTTGTAACCACTCCTTTGTTGCGGGTGCTTGACCTGTCCCCGTCCCCCATTGTCACACACTTTGAGGGAAGAAAAAGCCCTGGGGACCCTCCATGGGCATGTGTGCTGAGGGGCAGTCCTATCCTCAGAGGAGAGACTTCCTAGTTGGGGGAGGGACTGTAACCCAAGCTCAGTGGTGACTTTCAATAGGCTAAATCCCCAGAGGTGGACCTGCTTCTCACGCTCAAACCACCGGGCTCTACAAGGGGCCTCTTGGTCAAGTACTGTGAGGGGCCGGGCTCCTCGCTACCTGTTGAGGTGGACAGTACAACGGGGGCCCATTTTATAGATGCGGAGGTGGCTTGGAGCTGTCAGGTGAGGGTGGCCCTGCAGTCAGGGGGCTGGAGGGGCCGGATTCTAGCCCCCAGGCCACGGGAGAGAACAGGAATGGGCTGGATGCTGGACAGTAAGGAAGGTACCCCAGAGTCAGCGATGGATCTAGGTTAATGGTTGCGAAGGACTGTCGCCGTCTTGCACAAGGGTAGGGGCTGGTGGAGGCTGACCTAGCACTACTGGGTCTGCATTCAGGGGAGAAGATGACGTCCAGCCAGCCCAGTGACAGAGGTGTTGATGGAGCACTGGCTGGCCGGGCCCATCTCTTCCCCGATGTCACTGGAATGGGATGCCCCGGAGCCGGACCAGCTGGCAGCTCACCCTCCGTCCTGCCTTGGGGGTCAAGCATTTAGCGTTATCTTGTTGCCCCAAGGGCCAGCTCTCCTGCTATCTGTGGTGAGAACGCACCCTCGCTCCCTTCCTCTCTCCTTCCACCTCTCCAGGCATAAAGCAGACTGTCCTGGTGGCAGAGAACGGCCTTGGCCAAGGCGAGGACTCCCGGTGCCAGACAGACACAGGTCAGGCCAGACAAACAGCCTGGGACCGTGCCGCAGCCGCCCTGCCGGGGGCCTGGGACCCTGCCCACGCTTCGCGGGCCCCATCTCCTGAGCAGCCGTGTCCAGCTCTCCCGCCGCCAGCACGGAGCGGTCTGAAGGACACGGGCCACGTGGGGGCGGGGCAGAGGGCCACGGCCACCCTAGAGATGTGCCATGCTTGACCTTGACAGTGTTGGAGAAATGTTGAGTTAGTGGCTTAGTGGCTACCTATAAACGCCATGAGGCGTCGGAGTCTACACACCAGGAACGCTGCAGGGCCCCACATTCCTCCCCAGAGCCATCTGCTGGGGGCGAGAAGCCGCTGTCCCTCTGACCAGGTGTGTGTCCTCCTGGCCGCTGTGCTCTCTCTCCATCCCTGCCTCCCCTCTCTCATGCTTCCTGCCCAGTCCCCGTGGGCACTGGTGTTTGCCACCCCCATTTAAAATGGACAGGTCTTCCTCAGGGGTCTGACTCTGTAAGAAAAAGTTTTCTGATCTTGGGCACGGGCTGAGCCTCCCTGAGCCTCATTTGCCGCTTCTACCAAGTGGGGAGAATTATCCCCATCTCACAGGACCTTTGTAGGGATCAGGCCGGGGTGGGTGTGAATTACGTGAATGTTACATAATGGGATAATTGTGCTGTGACGCCGTTCATGGCTCTGTGGCCAGGTCCCTTGTCCCTCTCCTGTCCCCTCAAGTGTCCTGTGTCATTCCAGCAGCTGCAGAAGTCCCATCTCTCCAGACATTCTCCCCAGCCTAACCTGGTGAAGGGGGCCCCCTACCTTCCCTGCCAGGAGGCAGGGGGGCGAAAAGCAGGCTGAAAGACCAGATGTCAGAGGGGGACTGGGTGCACATGGGAGTCATGCCATAGACGCTGGAGCTGTTTTCCAGGGAGCAGGGAGCCCTGAGGGGGCTGGAGCTGCTAAATTACCATGAGAGCTCTGGATGGCTCCTGCTTTCAATGCCTGTTAGCCGTTAGAGGAAGCAATGTAACCCCGGCCTTTCCCGAAGCCCGGGCAGCCGGCTAGGTGGGCAGGTGGCACCCGCCAGCTGGCAGCCGAGCATTTCGGACAGGGCAATTTCATCCCTCACATCCTTCCCTTTGGTCTCTCCCTGTGAGGCAGGAGGGAGTGAAAGGGCCCAGGGTGCGAAGAAGGCTTTCAAAGACGACTGAGGAAAAAGGGCCCAAACACGAAGTCCTTGGATCTCAGATTGCCTCTCCAGAGAAGTCTTTCTTTGTGTCTTGTTAGGATTTAGAGAGAAAAGAACCGGGGCAGGGGCTGGGGCTGGAGTCCAGAGGGAGAGGGCAGAGGGCCCAGGGCCCAGGAGCCACCCCCTTGGGGCTGGGGCAAAAGATAAATGTGGATTTGTCCCAAATCCCAGCTGGCCAGGGATGTGCGGTACAAACAGAATCCTGGGTGATGAGAGTTCAATGCCCGTCACTTGTTGCTAGGACGGCCTCGGTGAGTCTCGATGTCTCCCGTTCATGGGTGTGGGGGCTGAGACAATTATGCCATATAATGCCTGTAAAGCACAGAGCACGGTGCTTGGCAAACACCAAGTGCTCAGCAAACACCGAGCTAAACCTGTGACCTAGTGATCTCTTCCAGCCAACCACCAGCAAGTAGGTGCTGTGTCTCCTTTGTGTGAACGATCAAACATGCAAGGGGGTTGCCAGTGTGTGTCATGGACAGAGACGTACATGCCAAGGTTTCACATGTGTGCCTGTGTGTGCTTATGTGGCACGGTCCCTCCTGCTGTGTGGACCAGGCAGACACAGTATGTTTTGCAAATTTCAGTCCACTCGCTGGACCATCCAATACACTGGGTGCCCGGTCCAGGTGGTGCAGCTCTAAGCAATGACTTAACCGCTCCAAGCCCACCCACAGGGCCTGGGGGAATTCAAGCTCGGCAGGGGGTGAGGTGGGGTGGGCCAGCTATGGAACGTTCCTGCAAGGATATAAAGGGATCTGAGCCTCAGCTAGGGAGAGAGGAGCAGGCCCAGCATTTGCCTGAACCTTAGCAGTGGCTAAGGACTGATGAGGTGGGGACCAGTCTGGCTCCCTGAAACCTCAACCTTAGGCCAGAGCTCTGGCCAAGGCATAGCCCTTACCTGGCAATGACGAAGAGGACACAGCTGACCCCCAGGTAGGCGAGGAGCACATACATCCAGATGTCTGGGGACAGGGGGTTGAGGAAGGAAAAGACACTGGGATTGGTGCCATTGGGCTTTCGATACAAGATGCTCACACCGAGGGTCATGAAGGGCTTGGAGAAGTCGATGGCCTTCTCGCGGACATGGGTGATGGTCAGGGGGGCCACGGCCAGATCTGCCTTCTGCAATGAGATACACACACATACACACAGACGTGAGTAAAGCTTCAGACTAGCAGGGGACAGGCACCTCTTCTCAGAGGAGGGGAAGGAAGGGAGTGAAGTGGAGTCATTTCCAGAGCCTTGGGGTCACTTGACCACAATGTTTACAAATCCTTCCCCTGGGCCAGGCCACCCTGAGCGTGCTGCAGAGACAATGATGAATTGGACAGAACCCCTGTTCTCCAAGTGCTCATGGCCTTCAGGAAGAGGACAGTGGTATCAACACGCAGAGAGCAGAATCCTATGAAAGCTATACCCGTGTGGTTCATTCTCAAAATGGTGCTCTGTCAAGTAGATACAGTTCAGCTATCTACAAACATTTAAAAATAGCTCATGTTCTTTACTGGTGACTTTCAAACATCATGAAGAGGACACAGAATCCAGAAGAAACCTTATTTGAATCTGCTTTCCTCTCCTAGCCACTTCTTGACTGCTTCTCCCTGTGGTAGATATTTTATACATCCTCAAAGCCTTAAAATCCAGTGGGGCAAAAAAATACCCTCCTTGGAGGCAGAAGTGAGTTCAGAGCCCTCTTTAATAGGTGAGGGGAGGAAAGAAGAAGAGGAAGGAAGGGGGCATGGAAGGCTAGGAATGTTCCCCTGCTGGTCAATTTTAGCTCATCACAATTTTAATGAGGGTCATAATTAAAGGTCTATTATCTCCTTGGTCTGAGATTTCCTGATTAACAGTCTATAATCTCTCATTCTCATTTTTTTGCCTCCTCCTCACTGCTCTCCTGCTCCATGAGGCCCCATTTAACTGCTTCCTGTTTCCCACATTCCCCTTTTTCACCACCATGCTTTGCATACACCTTGCCCTATTGCGAATGCCCTCTCCCTGTTGGCTCTTACCAGCTTCCGTATGTCTTTGCACATGCTACCTCCTCCAAGAAGCCCTCCCTGATAACCTCCAATGCGCAACCCCCCATGAAGCTTGCTCTGCCCCTACAGTAAGGTCCTAACCTGCTTAGTTTGAATGCAGGATGTGTGGCCATGTGACTTTTTGTCTTCTGCTTATTTACCTGTGAATTCCTAAGGGCAGTAGGGCTGAGCTGATGCACTGCTTTGTTTGCCTGTTCCCAACCCCCATCTCAGCCTCTGTAATGTCTGTTTGGTAATAGTGTTTCCCTCTGGAGGGCTCCTGTGGATAGTTATAAATCAGAATGTGAACCAAGTTATCACCTCCCTGTCTCAGGGATGGGCAGGACAGAAACAGAGGTCAGGTCCTAAAGACCAGCACTAAAGACACTTTTGCAAAGGTGGGATGGCTTCTCTGAGACCCCTTTCCAAGGCAATAGTCTCTAGGCAGCCACCCAATGGCTTGGTCCAGCTTCATTCATTCATTCATTCATTTATTCATTCATTCATTTTATGAGCTCTGCTAAGCACTAGGGATACAGAGCTGAGCCGGGGAAGACATGGTTTCTGCCCCGGGGCTTACGTTCTGGTTGGGGAGACGGACATTAATCAAACTGTTTACTAAATGGTAGCTGTTAACACCAACTCTGACTTCACTCATCCTGCACTAGGAACCGGCAACCAAACTGAAATCAGACTTCAAGGAAGGGAAGCCTGATCTGCGTAGACTCTGCAGGTGCCCCAGGCTGGGGGTGGGGGTGCTGGCAAACACACAACCCTGATGTTGCTACCCGATATTTTTCCTTTTAATAGCAGCCCCTACAGCTGATTATTGACATTCAGAGCCTAAGGGTTCAGTGAACCTTAGGACCTGGGACGGACAGGGAGGGCGAGCCTATTACAAAGGACGCATCACATTGGGACCTTCTTTTTGCAAATTTCTGAATGTGTGGATTGGAACTTACCTAGCTTTAAGGCAGAGGAAGGAAAAATGTCCAGTTGCTGCCACCGTGGCCCCCTGAGCCCTCAGGGTGTGTACAAAGGAATGCAACAAAAGGAGGGCCCCATCAGGGAAGGTGCAGAGTGAGTAATGTGTATCTGCTCAACACCTACCGTGCTCCAGTCTGGGACACAGGGCTGAGCAAGAGACCCAGCTCCTGCTCTTACGGAGCTTCCGGGCAAGTGAGCCCTCACTGGGGGATGCCAATAGGACTCAGTGGGACATCTCGGAAGGTTCCTTTGATTCCTGAGTTCTAGGATTCTCTATAATATTGGCATTAGAAGGCTTTTGTTCTAGAACTTGGCTTCCCCTGTCCCTGTCCCTTCAAAGCACATTGCTTTGGGAGAACCTCAAAGTCAACGGTGTCAATCTTTCTTGGGCTTTGATAGCAGGTTGGATGAAAGGAATAGTGACAGGAGGACCGGGGTGTCTGCAGCCACGCTTGTTTCAAAGGAGCAGCCCAGGACTGGCGAGGAAACCAACTACAGGGCTGTGAGACCTCCTTCTTCACCAGCACCATCCTGGAACCTTCCGAATCTTCCGGCCAGCATCCTGCTCTCTGGCTCTCTCACAGGCCGGGAGGTGGGTGTCTGCAGCATTCTGTGCCTACAGCAGCGAGTCAGCTGGTCAGCCTGCCTTTCTTCATGGAGAGCTTTGATGCGTGTTCTCCCTTAGGCTTCAGGAAGGGTGGCATTCTCTACTTTGATTCTGGTTTAGGCAGGAAACACTACATTTCACTGTTGGTTACGATTTCTCTGAAAAGGCATTGTTTTGTCCAGCTTTTCTTGAAAGAGTGGAATAGAGTCAAGCCTCTGCCGTGTCAGTTCATTACTCAGAATGAAAGGCCCAACCCTGGCAGGCTCTTCCACTTGAACAAGTTTTCTTTGAGGATGATTCATAAAATCAGAGGCTGTCAGAGCTGGACGAGAGGTCTTAAGACCTGTTTTTTATGGAGGGAAACTGAGGTTCAGAGAAGCTCCAAGGCCTTTGCTCTCACAGTCACAGGAATCATGTCCTTGAACAAACCAAACCTCTGACCTGTCCAACACATTCACGGGTCTTACAGATGACCTGTTGGCCTTGCCTGCTTTCCATACTTTTCCTAAACCTCTAAACTGGGCAGGACAATCCTTCCAGGACCTTATTTTATCCCCATAAGCAGCTTTCCACTTCCCAAGAACCTGTCAGGACGCAGCTGGTGCCAACCTCTCCTCTCTACTCCACATTGTCACAGGGCCACTGGGCGCCACCACGTCTCCAGCAACCAGAATGAAGGCAAGAAAGACTTAACCAGCTGCAGCTCTATATTTTGGCCGAGAGATCCAGCCACCTGGGCTGTTGGCTGGGCACTCGCCTTGTCCCAAAAACTGAAACCAGGAAAACCTCCTTTCAGATTCTAAGAACAGACTTGTGACCATGGTCCCACTCTGGTCACTTAAAATTGATTAGCCTTCTCTTTAGCCAGGGGTCGTCCCCGAGGAGAAGATCTGCCCCTTGAACCCCAGCTTGCTACTTGGGTCTCGTGTCCCTGTTAGCCCCTGCCCACTAGCCTTCTAGGTATGGCCTCCACCAGATTCCCCGTCTCTGTGCTCTATCTCATGGTTGGGATTCCCCAGTGTGTCCTGTTGCTCAGACTGGACCTGAGCTACATCTCTAATACTGGGAAGCACTATCGCTCGTGAGTGAGTGCATACACCAAGCACGGTTAAGTGTGCTAGCAGACACTGCCATAGACGGTCCTCCCAGCAGCCCCGTGGGGCAGCCAATGTTGCCGCCACATGCTAGATGAGGGCGCCGTGGCTCAATCAGGCCAGGGGGTGGTTTGTTCAAGCTCTACTTGTTTGGGTGACAAGTGCTGGTGGAGGAGGAGAGAGCATAGCTGCCTCCCAAGCTGGTGGCTGGCTGAGCCGGTACTGGGACCCAGTTCACCGTGACCCCCACGCAAGCCACATGTACAGGGTGGAACTGTGCGCCCCCTCCAAACGGGTTCAAGTCCCAATGCCTAGGACCTGTGAATGTGACCTTACTTGGAAATAGGCTCTTTTTCTCCTCCGACTAAAACAGTCTTTTATTTTTGCCACTGAGATAAAACAGCATCGGATAGGCTGCTGGAAGAGTATCCTGGGCTGTGCAAAGGGAGGACACACTCTATCTTCAGTGGCCGTGTTCACCTCCCCAAAGAGCGGGCTCTCTCAGGCCCCTGCTGAGTATCCCGAAATTCATCAGTGTGCTCACAGCCCCTCCTGGGCATGCAGCTCGGCAGGCTCTGACCGTGCAATGGCTCCCGGCGGGAGCCTGTGTGCATCTGGTCTCCGTGTCACAGTTGTGTCCTGGCAACACTCCCCAAGTGGTTTCAAATTTCCATAATACCACTGCACACCTATCCAAACAGTCAAAATTAAAAGAAGAAAAAGATACTGACAATACCAAGTGCTGATGAGGATGCGGCGCAACAGGATCTCTCCTCGGCTGGGCGGGAATGCAAAATGGTGCAGCCACTCAGGCCACCAGTTATTAAAAAAGAACAGAACTCAGGAACGGCTACATGGAAGCGATGCATTGGGCAAGATATGAGGGGAGGGGCACGAAGCTCCCACGTCCTCTCTCTCTGTCGGGGAGCGCCACTCTCCTTGCATCTCCATGGGTTTGCCAACCCAGAAGCTCCGCAAACAGGGTCTTTGCGGAAGTAATCAAGCTAAGAAAGAAGTCATACTAGATTCGGGTAAACCCTACATCCTAGGCCTGGAGTCCTTACAAGCAGAGAAGAGGACATGCAGGGACACACAGAGAGGGCCCCGTGATGCTAGGGACCGAAATCAGAGTGAGGCAGGGTCAAGCCCCAAAAGCCAGGGAAGAGGTGTGGGACACATTCTCCCTCCAAAGAGACAAACCCTTCTAACACCTTCATTTCCAATTTCTGGCCTCCAGAACTGAGAGAGAAGACATTTCTGTTGTTTTAAGTCACCTGGCTTGTGGTCATTTGCTGTGACAGCCCTGGGTCTCTCCTACACCTGACACTTAGGGCTTGGGCAGGATGCTCAGAGCTCCCTGCACCGCCCCATTCAGATGAGCAGGCTCTATGGCTGGGCCCCGCCCTGCCTGGCTTGAACCTGGGCTGCATTCCCAGAGACAGGAACCTGACTCTGGCTGCCCACCATGGCTGCCACGACGTCTCCCCAGGATACACATCGTGTCGCCTGGCTGGGAACTCTGAGCCCTACAGCTGCAGGAATGTACAGATCCTCCCCACTTCCCTCCAGATCCTTCTGCTTCTGCTTCCACAGTCCAAAGAGAAGGAGTCTCACTCCTGCCCCCCACTGCAGGACTTCTCCCCAGGGCTCTGTCTGCTGGCTCTCTGCCCACGTATGGGCTACCCTTGAAATTCCCCTTCCAGTCTTTCCTCAAAGTGGTGTTGCTCCAGCTGAAATTCCCCCACTCCCGATCCTGCTTCATATATAGCAAGACTTCCCTCTGCCCCTAGGATAAAACATTCGTATTAGGGGTTCCTTAAGCCTTTCATGATCTAAGAGAACTTTCTGTCCAAGGGAAAGTTCTGTAACAATGGGAATGTTCTCTATTTGCATTGTCCAATATGGTAACTGTTGGCCACATGTGGCCAAGAGCTTGAAATGGGGCTTGTGTAATTGACAAACTGTTCATATTGAAATTAATTTCATATAAGAGAATATTAAAAATTATTTTTGTTTAAGTTTTAAATTGAAATAATCCCACATGTCCATTGGCTATTGAGCTGGAAAGTGCAGTCATGGCCTGCCTGCCTCTCCAGCCTTTCCTTACCTCATGTCCCCTTGTTGGCTTTCTACTGGCTTCTTTCAGATCCCCCAACCCCAGCTCTCTCTCACCCCAGGACCTTTGCACGTGTGAGTTCCTCTACCTGGGCCTTGTTCCTCCACAAACCCTTTGTCTAGCTAATGCCTACTTCTCTTTCAGATCTCAGCTCAATTACGTCCATAAAATTCTCAGGTGATGTTAGGTCTCAATGCTGATTCCTCTCACGGCACAAGTATTTTCACTCCTAGCACTGACCACAGTTGGGTTTTTAGAGAGGCTTGGTGATTTCTCCACCACTGGACCATAATAAGCTCTTGGGAGCAGGGTCTGAGCCTGTGTCTTTCCACACTGTGCCCCCTGGGCCTGGCACAGTGTCTGGCTCACAGCCTGACATCGGACTCCGGGACGGGAAGAACGGGGATGAGTTGGAGAGACACCCAGCAAGCGCGTCTACAGAACCAGCTACTGAGCACATGGTGGTTTACGAAGCGGCAAAGCAAGTCACCGGGGATGTCTGCTGACGACTCCAGACTCCACCCTTAAGAAAACAGGGTGCTCCTGGAAAGCCCATGGACATGAACCTGACAACCAGCATCCTCAACAACCCACGCATCACAACAGAGGGGAAGTGGTGCTGGTAAATTCCTGAGTGTCCCCGGATGGGTCACTTCCTAACAACTGTAATCCACATGTAGCTTCCTGAGCGGCGGTGGCCTCCCTCCCACCACCCTGGCCCAGGAGAGCTGCTCAGCCTCTCTCCAGGAAGGAAGGGCGGGTCTCCTCTACTTCAAGACCCCAGGGACCCCAGGACCGACACACCACAGCTTTATCTCCAACCACTTGCTCCTTTCCCCACCTCATGAGGCCCCGAAGGTGGCATCAGCCCAGAGAGGCCCTGCCCAGCAAGCTGCTGGGAGCAGCGAGCCCCTCTCCCTCCACGTGCCACGAGATCTTAGGGATACGCTCCATGGCGCCCCTCGCACTGCTCCTCAGTGTCCTCCTCACGACTAAATTCTTATTTGTCACTATTTAATACCTTGCTCCTCTGCTGGTGTATAAGCTCTAGGAGGGCAGTGACTGAACTCGATCGCACACCGATGTGTCGTGTCCCTTGGGTGAGCTCAAAGCCTGGCCCCCCAAAAGGGGCTCAGTGAAGTTCTTTTGCAAGACTGAGCAACAAAGGACCCCCAAGGTTCCTAACCAACCCTGACCACAGACAAAGGGGGCTGAGCTCTGGCCTCTGTTTCCCTGCTTAGCACCCCCATTCTCCTTGAAGCCATGTGACCCGTGCCGATCTACCTGGATCCTGCCCCCCCGCCCCCCACCGGTCTCTCATCAGTCTTCCTCCAGAGTTAGGCCTCTGCTCCTCGTACCCTGGCTCTTGAAGGGCCCCTTACTTCTGGCCTGGTCACTGAGAGCCCTCACCTGTCCTCATGGCCCTGCTCAGGTAGGTCCTAGTGACAACTTCAGCTCCCCATCTCTCCCTGGTCATCACTCTGGCTCCCTGGCTACCCTGGGGAGGGTCCATCATGTGGGTTCATCTGTCCCCCCTGCCTTAGCCTGTCCTGCTCCATCGAGGACTCTGCCCCACCCAGGTGAGCTCCCATCAGGCCTAGCCTGCAAGTGCCCTGGCCCAGGCTTGGGGAGGGGGTCAGAGGTCAGGGCAGAGGCAGAGCCTTCCCTGGCCTTGGAAACATGGGTCGGGTCCAATGCATACCGGCCAGAGTTCAGGTCTGTTCTGTGGTTGGGAGAATATGGGACACAGTGCGGGTGATGGCATGTCTGAGACCGGATTTCCTGTCGCACCTGCCAACCTGCCCAGAGGCTGGGAGACGGGCCGTGTTGGGAGACATCTTCCCAAGTCTGTGTCCTCTTTCACTCACCTACAGGTGCCACCTGCCACTGCACACCAGGGGGCCGGAAATGACCCAGGCCCCCTCCCTGAATTCTTCCACATGATGCGGGCCATGGGGCAGGGAAGGCATTTCAGGAGCTATTCCCACTTCTCCCAAGTCTCTAGCACCTTCCTCCAGGGTTTCCTGGGATGGACCAGCAGCCACTCCCCACCAGTTTCCAAGCTCAGGGCTCCCAGTCTAGGCACTGGTCTGCGAGCCAGGGAAGCCTTTATCTGGACACACTCTTCTCTCAGGACATGTACCCGGGCTGAAGGGTGCCCCGGATTCATCCGTCCACGCACCATTGTCTGCTTCCTCTGCTGGAAAGCAAGACCCGGAGGCTTGGGGAAGCCATCCTGCCTGCTTGTTCACTGCTCTATCCTCAGTACCAGCATGGGGCTTCCCTTAATACATTCAATGGACAAAAGAATAACTTGATCAAAGGGAACACTGGACGGAGCCCCTTTCGGAGGTCTAGGACAGGACACTGGTAAGTACTTCCCCGGGCCTGCCGCACTGCAGTCCTTGCAAGGGTTCCCTGAGTCACAGGTGACCCCTGCTGATGGCCCACCAGGCAGCCGCCCCACTTCATCAGTGCCGTGGCCACCAACAGCCTGGGAAAGCCCCTCTTAACTCGAGAGAGGGGGCCAGATGCTAGGAAATGCCTGTGTAGATGGAAGGGTCATGTACCCATGCTTCATATACGGGCCCTCCAAGCTGCGGGACGTCTGGCAGTGAGAAAAGATCCTGTGCCTTTCCCAGACTTGCAAGAAGGGCCTGATTCCTGAGTGCCAGCAAGGGCACAGCGGGGCAGGCGTCCCCTGCTCGGTGGCACACGACGGCGGATGCCAGCATGTTGTTCCTACCTCCAAAGAAGCCCCCCTCCCCATACGGCCATCCAGGGCCTGGCCTAGGGCTGGCACCCTCCTGACGAGGTGGAGACCATGCCTCCGCAGCGCCTCACCCAGGGAGGTACCCCAGCCATACTTTGGGTAGCTCTCCCTCGGTTTCTCTTCCTCGCTCTTCAGTCTCAGCTCAAGAGTCACTCCGGCAGGGAAACCCAAGTCTTTTCTCCTCATCTTATCCTTCCCAAGTCCCTTACACCACTCTGTGGCACCGACTGATGTTTTAATAGAAGTCGGCTTGACTGATTCATTGTTAGCATGGGTGGAGGCGGGGGGCGAGGGCCATGGGCATCTACCTTGGCTGCTCCCATCTCTCAGGTCACCTCTCTGGGTCTGGCACATCGCAGGGGGTCCCTGCCCTCGAGCACCAGCTCAGGCTCTCTGGCTCTGACCATCCTCACGTAGGCAGAAGCGAACACTCACCTCCTACCCACCTGGCTGCCTGAGGGCGCTGCTGCGGGGTCCCTACTGGTTCCCATGCCTGCTGGGCCAAACTAGAAACACCTGGAAGTCAAGAGCCCGTGGATTAACCTGTCCCCCCTTCTCCCCTCATCCGGAGACACACTCTGCAAGCTTTCTCTAGGGTGTCGACTGAGGGACTTGTCACACTCAGTGCTCACGGGCTCCAATGAGTCCTCCTGTTGGCATTCTGCACCCCTGCTCCATGCCCCTGCCCCTCATTTGCTCCCTAGCATGATCCCCCAAACTAGGTGGTGGCATCTAAGCCTCAGTCTCAGGTCCTGCTGTCCGGGAGCCCAGCTGACATTGTTCCAGAAAGTTCTGTGGAACGAGTGAAGGAACAGGTGGCCTTCAGCAGGGTGTTCCTCTTGCTCTCTCTGACCTTTGTTTCCCTGCAATCCTCCTTCACCCTGGAAGCTCCGCTGTACTGTGCCTTTACCGCTCTGGCCCCCCGCTCTCTGGCCCCCCCACCTCCAGCCAGCCTTCTTCCAGGTCGTTTCCAGGTTGCTCTCTGCTGGCTGGGTCCTTCCTGCATTCCTGGCCTGCTTCCCTGTTTCTTCTCAGACAGCTCAGGGTCATTGCCTGGCAACCCACTGCCTTCCCAGCAGTCCACCTTTACATGCCCTCGGGAAATCCCCTGCCCTCAGGTGCCCTGTCCCACCCCAGGCCTCCACCTGCCCCCAGGGAGCTCCAAGCATGCCTTGCTTCAGAGGGCACTGGCCAGCCTGGAGGAGGTGGTTTGCCAGACCCTTTCCTGGCCACACAGATAGGTGCTTGGGGTTCCTTCTACCATGAAGGCAGGGAGGCCAGAAGTAAGATCTGATTAGACAGCAGGGGACCCAGTACATGATGGGGCCACAGCCTTGATCCCCGACCCTCTGCACAGGATGGGAAGTTCAATGCTTAGGACCTCACAGCCGTGCCTCTCAGAGGGCGTGTGAGTCCGTGTGCTCACTCACACACCCTTATTCATTGACACCTGCTCCCTGTGCCCTGCCCACGCTGGGTGCTCAGGCAGCAGCCAAGAGCCGTTCATCAGGTGCTCATTGTCTGGAGGAAGGCTTAAGCGGGGGAAGGGGCAGCTGGAGCCATGCCATCCTCTCCGCTCAGCACTCAGCACAACCAGGAGGCAGAGGGGGTGTCTGGGCTGGGCTGCTTCTCTCACAAGGGAAAGGAGGACACGCCAGGTCTACCTGCAACTGCTCTGCGTCTCCAAACCTGTTCTATCTCCCGTCTTGGTCCAGCCCCATCCACGAGCTGGGGAAACCTCCTCACCTGCTCTAAGTAGACCACCGAGAGAGGAGAACTCATGGCTTCCTGTGGCCTGGAGGGTATTTCCGCATTCCCTTAAGGCCACGCTCCTGCTTCGTTTGGCTTAACCCACCCCCTCTGATTCCAGGGCTTCGGAGAGCAGCCAGGACAGGATTTTGGGCTCCTGGAGAACAAAGTTCACAGGAAGCCCAGGCTGGCGCTGACCCTGCCGCTTGCACCAACACGTGGTGCCATTCACTCCTATCCTTTGACCTTCCTGCCTGCCACGCGTGACCCTGTGCCCAGGTCTCTCCAGGAGCCTCTCCTCCCTGGGCCTCTGTCTCCCATGCTCTCCTGCCTCTCCTCCTTCCTCTCTTGCCTTGGGGTCTCCAACATCTTGCAGAAGCCTCGTTTTCCTCTCTTCTTAGGCTTCCTTGTCATTCAGGTCCTCCCCAGGGTCCCATCTCTCCTTGGCCTGGCTGTCCTGCCTCTGGCTACCTCCTGTGCTCCCTTCCAAGGCTGTGCTGATGACTCCCAAACCTTGACCTCCTGTCGCGCTCTCTCCTCTCACTGCCCAGCCATATGGCCGGCCACCTCCTGGCACCTCAGTCCCAGCATGATCACCCTACCTCCCCCACTCCTCAATTTGGCCAGGAGGCTCTTTAGACACTGTCATCTTCCCAGCTGGAATTTCACACCTGTCCCGGTGCAAAATCCTCCCTTTCCCTCACCTCCTTCATCCAACCCGTCACCAATCTTCTCAGTTCTCCCTTCTCGTCACCGTCCTGAGCCACAATCTGCCTCCCTCCTTCCCCACTGCAGCACTCCCTTCTTTCTCTCCACCATGCTCTCCTTCACCCAGGCCCCAGTGATGGCCTCCAGACTGGCTCCCGGGCAGCCTCGCTGCACAGTGATTTTCCACCATGTGATGCTTGCACCACTCCCTTCCAGCTGTGTCCCACCACCCCGCACCCTCAGCTCTCAGGATGAAAGCCAAATGCCTCCACTTAGCATCCAAGGCTCTTCTAGAATGTCTCTTGCCCCCTTCTCCAGCAGCAGCTTCTCATCTTGGATTCAGACTCTCCATACTCTGAAAGCTCCGCCTCCACCCTCTCTGTCCCCTCCGCCACCACAGTCCAGAATGGCAGGTGTCAGGAAAGGCCAATGCCCCCAAGGGGAGGAGGGGCGTGATGTCTTGCTGTGTGCCTCCGCTCCCTGTGAGTCTGATCCGTGTCAGTCAGTTCCCAAGGTTCCTATTTGGATTCAGAGGGGCAAGGTTTAGACCCCGGGTCACTGTGGCCCACCAGGATGCCTGTGGCTCGGCCCCACCACCACATTCATCCAAGTGCATACTTTAGACAGTACGGCTGTCCCTGGAAGGAAGGCTGTGGGGCAGTTCCCAGGGGCTGCCCATTTATTGAGCCCCAAGCACTCTCCTAAGGATCTCCGGGCCGTATCTCATTAAAATGTCCTCCAAACCCTGGGTAAAAGGGTTTTTTTTTTTTTAATTACTCCAATCTCATAGATGTGGAAAGAGAGGCTGGAGAGATTGAGCATGTGCTAGACCGGAATCTGGAGTCATCTCTATTGGATTCCAGAGTCATTAAAACCCTTGGGAGTAATTTAAGGCACGGATGTGGGCAGAAGGCCGAGAGAGATGAAAAGAGAGGGAGCAGGCAGTAAAGCTGGAGAGAGCGAGAGTCTGGGAGAGCCGGGGTGACGGACAGAGAAATCATTGCTCTGTCCAATTGTCTAATCAGTCTGTTTCTCGCACCAATGGAGGCCGCAGTGGGGGGAGGGGGCGAGAGGAGTGTGCCAGCGGGAGGGGTCGCACCCTGCACCTGCCCCATCTTCCTCCATGAGCCTGGTTCCCTGGAAGGCTGTGTGACGTGGGACAGAGGTGAACAGTGTCCGAGAAGGACTTCCTAAGTCCCGCTGGTCAGGAGCTCCACCCAGGGTCTCCAGATGGGCCTCACGGGGCAGATTCTTGCAAAGGTGGGCATTCATCACTTTTACGTCGGCATTCAGATCCCTAATAAGGAAGTAATAGTATTGCCAAGCCTTTACCACGCTATCTATGAGCTAGCGAGAAGACTAATTATCTGACGACACTAATAAATGGTTATGATGTTATTAAAAATGGCACCAAGCTAGGATTAATAGGCTCATCAATTGTAGGGAATCGGGTTTAACAAGGTCCCCTGCATGTCCCACCAGGGCCCGCGCCTTGATGGATACGGCACCGCATGGAGGCCGTAGATGAGGCCTCCTCCCCTCTTTTTCCCAGTGGCGGGTCAGCTTGCTGCTGGGTTTTTCTGACCCGCCCCCTTGCCAATGCTCTTCACAGCTAGGGACGCTGGGGACGCTGTGGCTACCAGGCCTGGCTCTGGCCCTGCTCGCTTCCACAGGTGGCCCCAGCGCTCAGTGGGACCCCTCCACCTCCCCTCGCCCCACCTGCCTCTGCAAATGACAGGCCCTGGCACCTACTGAGGCCCCACATTCCAGAGCCCGGGCACCAAGCAGGAGGAGGGGAGCTGATAAATGGAGATGCCTCTGGGACCTGCTGACTAATTTCCATAATAATTATAGTTATTACTAATAATGGTGACAACACCACTCCCTTGCGTTTACACTGGATTCCACAATCTAGGAGTGCTTCCCCACCAGCTGTCTCCTCCCAGCCGCTCAACATGCTGGGAAGAATGTGCTGGGCTGGTATTCTGCATTTGGTATTCGTACTCTCACTGTTGAGTTAGAAACTAGGAGATCAGGGACATCAAGGGACTTCCTGAAGTCCCCTCCCCAGCCTCGAAGGAGTAACCGGATGATACAAATGAAAATAAGAAGAGCAAAGCCTGACATGGTGCAGATGATGTAAGGCATGTGTGTGAGCTTAGCTCTCGCAGCCTATGGGGCTGGCTCTATGACCATCATTCCTATTCTACAGATAGGGAAACTGAGACAGAGAGAGGCCAAGAAACTTGTACAGGGGCACATGGCTAGGTAGCGGCAGAGTAGAAATCAAGCCCAGCCCAAGTTCGTGCTGGTGACCATGAGTCTCTCCCACCAGCCTTCCACAGGAGCCTGAGTTCCGGGGCCTAGGAAATGAAGGTTCTGTTTGAGTCTTCCCACTGCTCTCTCCCCTCCAAGGCTCCAGGGTCTCCATAGGGCAGCTCCCCTGCACGGTAACAATCCCCGTGGCTGGTAATTTCCATCCCAAGATCTACACTGCGAGAGCCTATATCTTCCCTAGCTCCAGGGCTCAAGATGGCTCTTTGCAGCAGTTGGAGCACCGGGCTTCCCAAAGCAGAGAGCCTCCAAAGATTCCGCCACTTTGAACCCCACTTATGAGCTGTGGGTCCTCGCCACTCTCTGCCTCAGTTTCCTCATCTGTAAAATGGGTGATAGGAGCAACACCTACCTCATGGGGATATTGTGAGGATAACTGAGGGGAGGAGAACATAAGGGGTCCTCGCATGTTAGCAGGTCTTTGCTGACAGATGCTTCTGGAAAGCTGAGGGCCGTGGGTGGTAAGGCAGGAAACATTTGCTATGGGCCAGCCAGCCCTGTGCAAAGGGCTCCTCCTTTCATTCCTGCAACAGCTGTGGGAGCTCTGGTGATGGTCCCTTACTCCTATTTTAGAAGTGAAGAAGCTGAGACTCAGGGAGGTCGACAAAGATTGCCAATGGCACACATACTAGGTGCCAACGTGGGGCCGGAACTGAGGTTCTGGCAGGCTGCGTCTGGGCACCTGACAAGCCTTCGTCTTACTGAGGGCTCACCGTGGGCTGCGTCCCGCTCCTAGTACTTCCATCCAGGGTCACAATAATCCTCTGAGGAAGGAGGGAATGAGGCCCATTCCAGAGATGAGGGAATCACTTAGCGGCGTTCCCCTGATAGACCCCTATTTGCACAGCTGCTGAGTGGGGAACCAGTACTCGAACCCAGGGCCCCTGCCTGCCCCTGCCTGCAGCGACCCTGCACTGTGGCTTCTGTCTTCCTCCCAGGATCCCACAAACACCAGGCCCCTCCCACCAGCTGCTCCTTCTCCCTAAGCCCTGCCTGTCTGCTTCCCGGGTCCTCTCCCCCACCTCTGGGACCCTCTCCCCCACCTCCGGGACCCTCTCCCCCACCTCCGGCACAGTCCATCCCAGCTGAGCCTTGCTTATAAAGGTCTCCGCTCCCTGCACCACCAGTCTCCCCCTGGACCCAAAGCCACTCGAGCCAGGGACAGACTGAGCTCTGTGCCCTAGAGTTGGGTGAAGCGTTTTGTACTGGCACCTTTCCCACGTGGCTGGAGCATACTTTGGTTACTCCTAAAGGACCGAGAGGCAATGAGGAGCCCAGGGAGTCCTAGGCACAAAAGTGAGAAAGGCTCAGTCCCACGGGGGTGGGGGCGGGTGGAGTGCATGCGCGTTTATGTGGAGGGCAGTGTCTGTGAGCTGGGGAGCATGAGCAGGGCAGGTCCACCGGAGTAGGTCCTTCCCAAGGTCATGACCCCTGTCTCCATGTCCCCTGCCCCTAGGACCCCCACCTATTGGGATGCCCCACCCTGATGTGCACTGGATGTGCATTTGACCAAACCTCCCAGGAGGTTGCCAGCCCCAGGGGCTCCCTTCCTGCTTACGTGGTCGATGAGCTCCTTGATCATGCCGTTCCACTGGCCCTTGTCATCCTGTGCCCCATACTTGCCGTCCTCCACCAGCCGGATCTCGTAGGAGAAGCCTAGAATGTGGGCCAGCTCCTTGAGCAGGTCAATGCAGTAGCCCTCAAAGCGGTCATTCCCGAACAAGGTCCTGTCAGACTTCCGGAACATGACGAAGGGCTCCTCCTGCAGGGATAGAAGGGAGAGGGGCTGATGAAGGCAGCGTGGGTAGGGGAAAGAGCTTGGGCTGGAACTTCTGCTTGTCTGCACCTTCTAGTGGTCCGTGGCATGAGGCAGGGGCTTGGTGGGTATTTACTGGGATGAACCGTCTCGTGGTCACAGAGCTAGTCAGGGGTGAAACAAGCCCACATTTGGACTCAAGATGATTGGATTTGGGTCTGGTGCTCTCTGCTGCACCATTAGTGTGAGGCAGGGGTTTCTCAAAGTGTGGTCCCCGACCAGCAGCCCCAGCAGCACCCAAGAACTTGTGAGAAATGTACACTCTCCAGCCCCACCCAGACCACTGGGCTCGAAACGCTGGGGTGAAGCCCAGAAAATCTGTTTCAAGAAGCCCTCCAGGGGCGAGGTGGCCTGGTAGCTCAGTCGGTTGAGCATCCAACTCTTAATTTCGGCTCAGGTCATGATCTCAGGGTGGTGGGATGAGGCCCCTGTTGGGCTCCACACTCAAAGCGGAGTATGCTTGGGGTTCTCCCTTTCCTTCTGCCCCTTCCACCGCTCATGCTCACACACTCTTTCTCTCTCAAATAAATATATAGATCTTTTTTAAAAAAGCCAGCTCTCCAGGGGATTCTGATGCCTGCTCATGTGAGAGTACCCTGCCACACCAGACCCTGCATCCAGTATTCTCCTTGATTTCTCCCCCTGATACATTTCTCTCCTCTGAAGAATCTCAGTCCTGGGCCCGAGGATCTGCCGGGTGAGTGAGGGCTGATGTGAGAGCCTGCACTCCCATGCGGGCCCTGGACACACTAGGAAATCAGCAAGTGCGGAGGGTCTGTGGCGGCCTCGCACGCAGCCCGGCAAGGGTGTGCTGGACAGACAGAAGAATGTCATGGCCTCATTTAACCTTGCTGTCACCCTGCAGGGGACGGACTTGACAAATGCAGAGTGAACTCACGAGGACACGAGACTGGTGTGAGCTCACCCTGCTGGCAAGGAGAGCGTCTGAACTCAGGCAGGTGAAGGCCCGGAGTGCAAATCTGTAACCCCTCCCTGTGCCAGAGGCCCCGAGCCTCAGGGCACCTATCCCTGGTGGGTACAAGCCCCTCAGCAGGTAGCTGGTTAGCCAGCACACAGGTCCTGCTGTCCCACATCAGGCTCCCTCCCTGCCAAGCGGCAGGAAGCCAGGTAGGGTCTTTGAAGAGGGCACAACTCGGTCTGCTCTCTTATTTAGAAACAAGCTCCTCACCGCCCTGTGGAGGACTGGGGAAAGACACAGGACAGACAGCGGGACGTAGCCATTGAGCTGGTCCAGTCTGAGGTCTACTGGCTGAGAACTGTGGGCTCTGATTTGGCAAACCCACAGCAGGGGGCCCAAGTCCAGGTCAACATACAAGCCCCTATTTCCGTGGGGTCCACCCATCCAGCTTCCCCAAGTCCCCGCTCTGGGCCATGATGGTGGGAGAGCCACCCCTGAGCCAACTCAGCATTTTCCTGAGCTCCTACTATGCACCAGACACCGATTCAGACTCCCTCACAGACTGCTCGATTCAGGTCCCCCAGGCCTGCAAGACAGGTGACAACAACTCCATGTCACAGATGAGGAAACACACTCAGAGAGGTCAGTAAGTTGTTCTAGGTCACACAGGAGTTGAACTCCAGTGGACACACTCCAGCTCCCCTGCTTCCTGCTTGTAGCTCCTGGCCTCCTCCTGGGCCTTAACCTTCCCCAAAGCCACCTTGGCACCCCCCTGTCCCCACCATGTTAGAATGCCTCGGGTCCTCAGCTGATAGGTGACAGGCAGTAGCTGACAGAAGGCACATGCCCACGAGGACACACACCCAATGACAGAGGCATCTCATCATCTGTGTGGCTATTTCTTTGACACTGTGGGCCCCCGGGGGCAGAGTGAGCCATGGAAGGCCCCAGAGAACACCTTCACTGGAGATCCTTAGGAGCAGAAACCTACCAGCAGCCTCTTGCTGGGCTCCCACTGTGGCAGGTGAGCTCTATTCTCTGGTCCTGGTCCCCTCCTTTCAAAATCCCAGTGCCACCCCAGGACTCATTGACTCTCGATTTTCAATGATCCTTTGGGACACTTCAGAGCAAGGATGGGGGAATGTGTGTTAATCTCCATGAGGTTCCTGCCTCTCCAGGGATTCAGAGAAAAACCACCTCTCAGTCTGATTGGGTGGAACACTGGGTCCTCTGGCTAGAGTCCATGCAGAATCTCTGTGCTCCCATCCCCACCCTGCAACCAAGTAGGCAGCTCACAAGGCTGGCGAGAAGGGCCTGGGGGTGGGGGGCGGAGGGAGGTGCAGGGCTTACCTGGAGGTAAGGGGGCTGTGGTTAGCACACACTGTGCCATCGTGCCCTGGCATGCAGCCTGGTGAGCAGGGTCTGTGGGCAGGAGCCTCAGATACCCTCTCCTCGCCATCCTTTTGGTAGGACATTCGTGTCCAGCGAAAAAAGTATACCACTGTCCCTACTGGCCAGGACGTGAACTCAAGAAAGTACTGGAGAGAAGGTACTATCTCGCCCAGGAGAATCGCCAACCACACACAGATTCCTGGATAAAGTCTACCTCCTGCAAAATGGGGAGAATCCCAGACCCCACCAGACAGTGTTGCTGTGAGGACTAAATGAGCCAATCTGTGAAAAGCTCTTACAACGGCCCCTGGCAAGTGTAAGCCGCCAACAGGACTGACTGATTGATTTTTATTAATATCATTACCTCCTCTGTGTGTGCTGGGTAGCCTGTGACTGCCGTGCCCTTTCCAGCCTGGAGACCATGCTCAAGGTCACCAAAGGTTAAAAACCAAAGCTGGCAACGGAAAGCCATTTCGGGGAAAGGTCCCTGAGATAGCTTACTTCCGGACCCAACTTCTACACCCCTCCCTGGGCCTATTCTCTAAAATTAGCACTTCATTTGTGAAGCCACCACAGCCCCAGAATCTATACATCTCCATATAAATACGCTGCCTTCGTAGCAGCTGTAAAATGCCATTAATTTCGGGAAGTGCTTTGCGGATGGCATACATATTTAACAGCCAAAGCCCAGAGCATTAAAATGGTGCTCGCCTTAGTAATGTGTCTCTAGACCTGCAACATTTCCTAGGGGGTAATTCTGAACTCCGCCAACTACTTATTCATGGACTATTTCACAATTTATTACTGGAAATGTCCAGACAGCCAATTCACAAGCTCTCTCGGCTGCTAATCGATTGCTCAGTGAAGGTGCCCTCAATTTCATAACTTCGCGCTCTCCTATTGCTCTGGGAGAACAGCCGTAGGAGCGGGGTAATATTTCTTTTCAACAAGTCACAGGAAACAGGGGTCCAGAAAAATAACCTTTTCCGACTTTTTGTGGCCAGCACTCTCCGTCTGGTTTCTTTCTGATCCCTTACACCAACTCGAGAGCCGGGCCTTGTGCTAAGCTTCTCTCCCGGCCGCAGGACCTGTGGAGTCGGAAAGGGGTCTGGGGGGGAAGGATCCAAGGGTGAGCTGCCGATATCCGCATTCCCAGGCTCCCCTCCGACACACACCCGCACAAGCACACACCTGTATACGCAATGCCCCCGGCAGTAACTTGACGTTCTGGCCTCCCAGCCCTGCTTGGCCGCAGAGGCTGAAGACCCAAGACCTTGGCTTCTGCCTGTGAGAACCGGGACAGAGCCCTGGAGTCCCACCCTCCCCAGAGGTGGGGCCTGGAGCTGTCCGTGGCCTGGGCTGTGCTCCAGGCCCACATCCCAGCCTTCTTTGGCTTCTCTGCCTCTCTTGTTGCCCAGTGCTAGGGGTCCCGCCTGCCTGGCCCTTGAGTCTTATGAGATCACTACGTGCACAGGGCACAAATACACCCATCGCTCTGTCTCCAGACACCCGAGTGCGGCTGGGCCAGTCCCGCACCCACATACACGTACCCGCCCAAGTGTCAACACTGCTGCTTTCTTTAGCAGCCCAAAGAATGCTGAACCTTCAAAGGCAGGGCCCCCAGGAGTGAGGCAGGTGTGTTTTCTCGGTGTGTGAGCTGAGGTTGGAGTGGATGAATTTTTCATGAGCCCATGAGAGAGCAGGACCAGAACAGAAGCTGGGGCCGGGCAGACAGGGGGAGGGAGAGGGCGGGCTTCCAGGCTCTGGACCCCAGACACTCAGACACGGGGAAGGTCATCTGCAGCTCTAAGGGGCCAGGGCGGGGGAGTTAGGGCTCCGTCCATCTGTGTGTCCACGGTAAGGTTCCCTCTGCTCCTAACTCCAGCATCGGGGTAGGGGAGGAGAGGTTGCAGGTTTTGGGCAGCCTACAGGGAACTGCAGCCCTCCACCATGCCCAGATTCCAGGGAAAGAAAGAGCAGAAACCCTTCTCATGAGGGGTCCAGCCCTATTCTCCCCCGGGGGCAAAGCAGCCGGATCTTCTTGAACTGGGTTTTGGTATCTGCCTGTCACTCAAAGTCCCGTTGCCCGGACAACACCCTTGCAGGCAGGCTGCCCACCCCCACAGTGCTCTCAGTAGGAGGTGTTGGCCCTGTTTTCTTGCTGCCAAGCTCGGGGCTGGGTTTTCAGTCAGAACAGCTGGGGCTGGGCTTCTGTTCACAACTGGTGTCCCTGCCCCAAAGAGTCTCAGCCTGAGAGCATGCCACAGGGCTCTGAGACAAGCGGACCACGCTGAGACCTTCAGGAGCATCTGGATCAGCTCAAGGTTTTCAGGAAGGGGACCGCAGACCCGTCCGTGTATGGGAGTGGGCCTCTCTCTTGCTTGGGAGACTCTGAGGACGTTTTCAGCTGGACACAGAGAGCTTCTTGGAGACCAGTGCAAAGGCTGTGTCACAGCCGCTGTTCCCATCAGGGCTCCTCTAGATGTTTTCCTGGCCATTTCTCTTCCTCCAGGAAAGACTGGGATTCTCTCACTGACCCACAGGGAGAAGCAGACCCTCCCCTCTATGAGCTCTGGGCAGTGGGGAACGCAAAGAGCAATCACGGGACACCCCTAGTCCATGTGAGTACGTGATACTGCAGAAGGGGGTTAAGACAGTGGGTGGGACATCTGCTTTAGGTGGGCCAGCAGCCATGTCAGAGGTCAAGGCCAATGGGGGCTGGGATGGGGGTGGGAATTATCATGATGTCAGGCCCAGGAGCTCAGACTTTGAGCATAGCAGATGATGAAGTCATAGTTGGGTCTGGAGTCTGTCATATCAACAGGAGACTAGAGATACGAGGGAGGCAGGAGGTCAGCTCACAAACCCTAATGCCTTTAGGGGCAGGTCAGGAAACAAGGAGACGAGAAGCAGGATAGCGTTGACCGTGGGGGAGTGGCAGGGTTCTGTAGAAGGCAAGTTCCAAGTCTCTGAGGTACCCTGTGCTGGGGAGAACCTCTGCGGTCATGGTCAAGGGTCAATCTTCAGTGAAGTTCAGGGCTCGGGGGTGAAGAGAAGCAGAGGTTTTCTCTAGAACACTCTGCATACTTTACTAGACTTGAGCTCACTGGGGCCTGGATTTGTAATCAATAATAGTCATTAGTAACAACAGCAGCTATCATTTAGCATGCACTCTCTGCCATTCAAATTTATTAATCCTTCAGACACAACTCCATGAAGTGGATACAATTATCATCACCTTTCTTTTTCGGGTGGGGAAATAGAGGCATGGGGCCATTTAGCAATTTCCTGGGGTCACACAGCTAATTAACAGTAAAGCCGGGGCTCAGACCCAAAGGTCTGTGCTCTTAACCATCCCAGTCTTTCCCCTGCCTCCTGGTCACACTGTGTGTCCCCAGCGACTGCTGAGCTAGTGTTCACCCGGATGAGAGGCGGGGGGGACAGATGGAGCTGTGTGCGAGCCATGGCCAAGAAGAGCTTCTCTTCTTCCCTATTCCTAGGGGTCCCTGAGAGCCAGTGGGATGCTGCGGGACTTCCAGCAAGGGTCTGAGTGCATCAGGTCGGGACCTTTGCAAGAAGCTATGAGTGTTGACCAAGAAGTTTCGAGAAGGGCACAGGATGTCTGCCGGATCCTGCCTCTTCGGGTATAGACAAATCCTGTTCACCTTTGCAGAAGAATTTTATACCCCTGAAATCAGGCTGTTGCCATTTTAAAAAAATGCACGCCCAGTGGTCTTTCAAGGTGTGTGTATCCAACATTCTTCCGGCTGTTAGGTCTAGCCTGCCGCTCGCTCAAGGGTGTGGTTTTGAGGCTGAATCATTCGGACACAGGTCATTGCCCCTCTTCCTAATCTCTCGGAGCACACTACTTTTCCTTTTCTTAATCTCGTCTTGTGCAAAGTGTTTTATTTATATCTCACATTTTATGCAGCTCTGTTTTTAATCTTTTACTACCTTTTTATTATTTTATTTTTACCCTTTTATATTTTGGCTTTGTCACACTTTTATCCTTTTGCTTTCTGACATTTTGGTTTTACATTTTTTACCTTGTCTAGCTGGAGCTGTTAATTATTTATTTTAAATTTCCGTCTTCCTGATGGCTTCCCTTTTCATCTCGTGCCTTATTTTCATATCTTTCATTATTATTTTCCCTTTAACCTTTTTCTATCGTTCCCTTTCAACTCTCCTTTCTATTTGCATCCACATCAATATCCCTTCAACTGCTCATCAGTCTTTAATCCTTCTGCTTTTCATTTGCTTAAGTTTTCTAGATTTTTTTTTTACAATTTTCCCCTTTCCTGACAAAATCTTTTGACTTATTAGCCTCAGCAGTCTGATTTTTATATTTTTTTAGTTAACAAAAATTTGATCAATAAAGGCAGGCAGGATGTATGGTGTTGGGGGCGATGCCGGGGGAGAGGGTTTCATGCCTAAACTTGCGGGGGGCAGGTGTCTCCCTAGCCCTCCCATCCTGGCTCCATCAGCACTATGTCCAGAACCGCTGTTAGGGCTCCATCATCTTTGACATGGATCCTCTCAGTGGTCATAGCCCTGGACAGTGCCGTGAGGCCCGTGGGCTGCAGGTGCTCCCTTGAAGCCAATGGTACCCTAGTGTCTGCTGCTCACTGGGAGAATGGGGTGTGACTACCACGCCCCTTCTTGCTCCGGGGTCCCCACCACCCGCCACCAAGCCTAAGTCTGGCAAGTTACACCAGAGGGAAGCCACAGGACCATTCCGAGGTGCCCGGCTGAACTGCAGGTGCGCAGGGGGCTTGGCAGGGCAGCCGTACCCCAGCGTCCTGGAAGGGCCCCGAGCCGGGTGCCCAGCCCTGCCCTCTGGCTCCACCCCAGGGAGCCTTACTAGGCCCAAGTACTTCAAACTGGGCTGAGCCCTCTGCTCAGTACAGCATTTGCTTTGTTCATATTGCATTTAATGTATTGTATGAATTAGTTATAGGGAGAAGCTGACCAAATGGTTCTCCCAAGGTCTTTGGTCAGAATCCACTGGGTGGTGACTCGGCTACCTCTTGTCAGCATGGCCCAGCCGGAGTCCCCAAGAATAGCGCTGTGTCCAGGAAATGATGGTGGGTCCTGAGTCTCTGGACACTCTGGAGGCCTTCTCGGAAAGGGTGGTGGGCACGGAGGGGGCACAACACTGGCAAGTTAAAAGGCCAGTGGCGAGGGTGTGGCTTTCTGCCCATCCTGAGCTCCAATGTACAGAGAGCCTGGGAGATGCCAAGAGCCACTCTTTGGGGCAGAGGAAGGATGTGATATTCAGTCCTGGGAAATGGAGGGAAGATGGCAGGTGGAGTGACCATGGAGGTGAGCTCTTGGGATGGACACTGCAGACTGTGGCATGTATGTGGGCTCCCCGCACTGGCTAAGCTCTCTGCATGTGGCCATAGCACCCACCACAGCTGGTGGGACCACTGAGAAGGGACTCTTCCCTGGGAGCAGAGGTGCAGAGGCGGGGCCGGAGTCCTGGGGCACAGGACATCTACCCCATCTACCCCATCGTGGTTCATACTTGGGCTCAGGGGCAGGTGGGGCTGGGGAGATGCAAACACACAGGCCTCTGCAGGTGGGCTTCAAAGCAGATCTCAGACAGGCATGAGGACCAGCCCACCCTGCCTTTGGGGAGAGACCACTGACAGCCACCCCCTGGGGTATCTGGCCTGTGACCCTGAGCAAGTTGCTGTGTTCCAGTGACTGCAGGCTTTCTGAGTGGGGGACCCTCCACGTTTCCACACCACCCCCCACCTAGCCTCAAAGCAGCCCCGAGAGGTGCCTAGTCTGTGCTGCCCAGTCTGGGTCCCTGCAGCCTGTCCCCAGCTCACAGTCCCTCCCGCAGGGTGACGGGGTCTTACCAGCACGGTGGTGACGATGAGTGACCTGTTTGTCAGAGAGTCTGTGACATTAGGGCCTCGGCCTTTGGCGACCTCGGTGATGTTGAGCCCCTCCGCAGGACTCCACACGCCAACCTGGACGGACGGGCGGACAGAGAACAGGGGCTGAGCCCCCAGCCCTTCCGTCCTTTCTCCATACCAGCGAGACCGTCCACCCGCTCCCCTTTCTCGTAAGCACCGTCATCGCGGCTAACACACTAAGAGCAAGCCTTTCAGACAAGCCTGTTGCCCCTCTTCTTCTGGGAGGAGGCCCTCAAGGTGTCGAGTCTCCTGAATTCTGCCACCCCCCGCCCTTGTTGGCAACCTCAGCATTGCTGGTGGGGAAAATACAGAGGAGAAAGTGAGCGTAAAGACAGCCTGGGGACCTCAGCTGGGCCAGGGGTATCGCAGGTGTGCTAGGAAATCAGGGGTCCTGGGGCAGAGGCACTCTGAGCCTGGTGGCCCCCCCTCTTCCTGGGGAAGACGCTGGGCCCCCAGCTGCTCACTCATTGGGTCCCCACTTGGGTGCCACTGCCCGGGGTCATGCACCCTCCACAGCTCAGAGCAGGGTCTGGAGCAAGGGAGACGTTCACGAAGCATTTGCCAAATGGGTTAAGAGCAGAAGAGATGGGTCCCCTGCAGGAAGGCAGGCTTGGCAGGAGCTGGTTTTTGTAGCTGTTTTGGGGGTAATGCAGGCCAGAGCGGAGGGCCCTCCCTGCAGGCCTGGTTGCCGCTGGATTTGAAGGTTTTACTTCTAAAGTAGGCACATAGGCTGGCCAAGATGTCATCATCAGTGTCCCCACAGTGCCTGAGTTGCTATGAGGCTTGAAGCTCTAGGAGGCCAGAGGGAGATCCGGTTGAGCCACCCTTCTCACGCACGGGACCTCGGGAAGCTCCACCGCTGCCCAGCTCCACCCTCCTCCCAGGTCCTCTCCCTCAGGGAAGCTTTGGCATGCCCACTCTGTCCTTGGACTAGCTGGGGGAGCACTCAGGAAACGTAATCAATTAAACAGAGAGGCCCAACGCAAACATCCCATTCAGAGAGCTGCACAAAGCAGATAGCAGGGAGCCATGTAATCATGCCTGGGTAATTCTGCCCTAATCCTCCCAGAGCCCCGGCAGGAGCTGGCGGGATCAGCTGTGACCCGGCTGGGCAAACAGAAGCGGGGAGACAAGAGGCAGGGTGGCTGTGTTTGGGCCCCCCTCCAGGCAGGGTTTCTGTCTTCGCGGATGTCCCAGAGCCCAGAAGAGGGCCCGGCAGATGGCGTCCGAGATGCTCTTCTCTCCGGTGGGCCAAGTTCACGAGGGTCCTCAGGAATCCAGCTGGAGGCCCCACAAACATGTGTGCAGTGGTTCCTGAGCAGGTGGAACCCGGGCCCCCGCAAGTGTCGTGGACTTGCACCCTCATGCCCTGAGAGGCAACGGGTGCCCTGGGGATGTAAGAAGTTAGGACGGAGGAGGTCGCAGGCCCACAGAGGCTGTCTGCCCACGCCACAGGTGGCTGCGAGCAGGGGCCCATGGAGGGTGTTGGCTGTAGTTCTGTCCTTGGGAGAAGGCTGCTGTGATGAGCTCAGAGGGGGGCGTGCTCTCGTGATCTGCGGCAGAGGTCTGCTGCGGGCTGGGAGCGCCTAGTGGTGGTGCACGGGCACCCAAGTGCCATCCTCAGGACTGGAGGCTGGCCCCAGACACCGACAGCCAAGAGAGCAAAAATGAGATGCCTCCTGAGTAGGAATCATCACAGAGATCCTGACAGACGAGATAAGGCCCCCTCGGCGCTGACGAGTTGAAGCAGGAGCTGGGAGAGAGCTCCATGAGAACTCAGCGTGAGGAGGTTGGACTAACTGGTCTCCCTGATTTTAGGAGCGGAGGCCATAGCCCCTGTCCCTTACGGGGCAGATGCTGTATGTGGCATGAAAGAGTGGCAGAGGAGAGCTGGGGTTTCCCTGACCACTCTTGCCCGGGGGCCCCCAGGAGTCTGTGGGGAGACTCAGAGGTGCAGTCAACTTGGCCACAAGGTACAACCCAGTCAGAGCCAGGTGTGTGTCTGAGGGAGCGGACCCTGGAGACAGACGCCACTCCTACAACTAGGGGGGCCCTGTGGGCAAAGGAGGGGCTTGAGGGAGTGGGCGTGACTGGGCCATGGGGAATGCTTCGGGGGACATGGAGGCTGGGCCTAGAAAAGCAGGTTGGGTTATTTCTTGGAGAGTCATAAGGGCCCAGGTGAGAGGCTGGGGTTTCACTTGGCACTGGGGGACCACGAGCACCAGAGTAGCAGGGCAGGGCTGTGCTCTGAGAAGCTGTGCATGCGTGTGTGTGTGTGTGTGTGTGTGCGTGTGTGCGTGTGTGTGTGTGTGTGTGTGTGTGTGTGTGTACTCTGGATGGCCGGAGGCTCAGGAGTGAGCCAGGGCTGGGTGCTAAAATCATCCAAGGGAGAGAGGCCTGATCCAGGGCAGATGGGGGGGCAGGAGAGTAATTAGGTAATTAGTAATTAGTAATTAATCCTGAATTCTCAGAGGCACTGGAGCTGGCCCCTCCGTCTTCAGGCATTTTCCCCTGCACTTTGTACACACCACTCTCAGGTCTGGAGAGATGCCCTGGTGTGAGAGAGGGCGGCCGAGCCCCCTGGCCCAAGCCCAGGGATGTGCAGAATCAGGGGCTAACATTGAATCTCCTCCTCAGCCCAGCAGACGGACTTGACAGAATATGCAGATGGTTCCCAGCGAACAGAACTGGCCTTATTACAAGCATTTGCTGGTGGCCAGATGGACGCCCCAGCCCCAGAAGGGCCTGTGATCCTCATCCAGATCCCCTGAAATCATTGAGGCCTTAGAAACCGAGAGTGGGGAGTTCATAATCCATGTGCTTCAACCTCTCTCCACAGATAAGAACCAACTCCAGTTCCCAGACAAGCAATCATGTTACTTAATTGCTGATTAAATGCCTCTAGTGACAGGGAGCTCACTACTCCCCAGGTAGGCACCCTCTACTTGTGGAAGTTTTTGTTACCCAAAGTCAGGCCTGTCCTTCTGCCCCTCTCTGAGCCTTACATTACTTTTCCCAGGTTAAGCACCCCCGGTGGCCCTTGCTCACGGGGTGACAACTTGGGTGTCGGCCCTGGCCAGGCCACCGGGTTCCACACCTCTCCAACCCGACCACGCCTTCAGGTTCTCTGAAGGGCCAAGGCACAGGCCACACCAGGTCTTGTCGAGTCCCCTAGGTCTTGTCCCTCCCACTGCCGAGCCCACATACCTTCTCTAGGCCGTCCTCCTTCAGGCTGATGATGTCCAGATCAAAATCCGTCCGTAAGCCACTGGTTTTGTTGAAAACAATCCGTCCAGTTAATCCTTCCCATTGAGCCTGCCGGAAGGGAGAGGGCAGAGCGGCAATTCCTCGGGCTCATAAATCATCATTCGGTACAACTGTACAATGCTTCATTTTAATTACTCTTTGCACTGATACTGTTCCCCCAAGACCATGATTAATTAATAATCACCTCCATCATTGCTCGGGCTGTGGTGCGAGCCAGCGATTTCCATAAATTCTCTTTAGCCGGCGTTACATTTGCACCTTCTCGTGTACAACATCGATCTCAGATGCACTCAAATGAGCCCCTGCCTTGAAGCCATGAGGAGGAGGGAGCCCATGGCAGGTCCTCAGAGAGGGACAAGAAGGCAGGGGTGCGGCGTGGGGCAGGTGAGGCCCGTGCGGAGGCAGGAAAGCCGAGAGGCCAAGCCAGCCCTGGCTAGAAGACCAGAGCTTGGAGGAGAGCAGGAAGGGACAGAGAAGCCGCCCCCACTGCCCCCACCGCCCCCACCGCCCCCACTGCCTTCAGTGACCCCACCCTCCAAGGCGTTGCAGGGGTCAGAATGCCGGGTCCAACCGCAGTTAGCTGTGTGACCTGGGGGATTCCACTTCACCTCCCTGTCTCAGATTCCTCAACTACAAAATGGAATTCATATTAGTACCAAAATGCCATGAGGGAGGAATGAGATAAATTCTGTAAAATACTTCAGATGGTGCCCAGTACAGACCCGAGCCCCAGACAAACTGGGTATTTTGTGATCTTTTATTGCCATCAATATTGCTAACAGGCCGGGGTTCAGAGAACACCCTGGACCCAAGCTGTGGTCTAGGTTGGGAGTGAGCGGTCTGTCGCTGGCGGCCCCAAATCCCCCACCGCCTGTTTCTGTAAACAGTTGATTAGAACACGGCCACACCCACATGTTTACTTATTGTCTTTGGCTGCTCTGGCCCAGCGACCGCCTGAACAGTTACAAAGGGACCATCTGGTCCACAAAGCCTAAATATTTACTCTCCAGCGTGTGACAGAAAATATTTGCAGCCTCCTTTCTTGAAAATACCCTTCCTGGGGGCCCACGGAATACCTATAAAGTACTCCCCCTCTCCCCAGAGCATGTAACCCGCCACCTGGCTGGTGGGCTCGCTGAAGTCACCATCCCCGAGTCACAGACAAGGAAGCCATTACCCAAGCTGGGATCCCAGGGTCCCACCTCCCAGGCTGGAGCTATGTCCTTTCGCTCCCTTCTCCGTGGAGGAGAACGTCCGATTGCCACAGGCTTTCTATGTCTGGGAGAACAAACCGACACATCCCGGAGTCCTTGCGGACCAGGGAGCCTGGGGGCTGACGGGCTGGGGAAGAAGGCACCAGAGCATGTGGGGAGTAGTGGGGGGGTTCCTGAATATCACAGCCCTTGCCTTGCCACTGTGTGTTCCTAACCACATGTGGGTCAGGGTCCCCTGCAGGTTCTGGAAAAGGTTCTGGGGCCTCTCCCTGGCCGAACGCCCCTGACTCACACACTACAGTGTGACGCCCAAGGTCATGGGATCATGGATGTCTGGAGGTCACAGTGGCACGGCGGGTCTCTTCAGCACTCAGGTGGCTCCAAGGCACCGTGGGAAGTATGCACGGGAGCAACTGGGTAGACAAACTCAGGTGGAGAGGTGGGGCCCAGAAGGGGTCCTGGAGGCTGTTCAAAGGAGTTGGATAGAATGTGATCTAACCTCTCCGAGCTTCGGGAAGGGAAAAATGACCAGTTTCCTAGGTGTTAAAAAAGATGTATAAAGGGCTTCCTTTCATGAAGCTCCCTTGGACCAGGGCTGGTGCTTGGCTGGGAGGAGGGCTGTTCACTTGGGCCAGGGCCCAGGCCTCAGTAGAAATCCCATCATAGAAGGCTAAGCTCTTTTCCTGAATGCACTGATTTTGTCTCAAATCCTGCCAGGTGGGTGTCACTGTAATCCCCGTTTTATGGTCATGGACACTGAGGCTCAAAGAGGGACTGAGCTATATACAAAGTCCCGAATCACAGCGGAACAGGGCAGAAGCCCGGGCTGCGGGAACAGAGCGGAAGAGCTTGGCCTCACCACGCCCAAGTTCTGAGGGAGAGGCTTCTAGAGACCAGGGGGTCGGAATCGGGGCTGGGGAGAGAGATGGAAAGATCAGAGAAGGTGAAGACCACTGTTTATGGCTTCACAGAGAGGCTCCCCGCTGCAGGCTGGCCTCCCTCTCCTCTGCACCCTCAGGCTCTCTCCGGCCCCCAGGGAAATCACAGCAGGTGCCTTCAAACCGGCATTCAGAGCCAAGCCTTGCCTCTTGTCAGCAGAAGAGGAATGAAATGCCAGCAGGGGCGGGCGGGGCAGGTGGGCGAGGCCAGGGCAGGGCAGGGAGCCCCCCCACCCCAGCTCCTCCCCGTGACATTTCCCGGCCTGCCCTCCCCTTCCAGCCACTGCTCAGGACTCGCTAAATGAAAGATGCTTCACACGCTCTGAACTCCGGCCTGGTATTTTCCAGCTCCTCTCGGAAATGCCAAGTCTTTAAAATGATTTACTGTCACGCAGTCAGACCGGGAGACAGGCGGCTTGGAAATGGTCTGAGGGAAGATGGTGTGCTGGGCTCACGCGGGGCACTCGGGTCCCGGGCTCAGCGGCTGTGGCCCTGCGGGAAGCCATGTGGCTGCTCTGGGCCTCCATCTCCACCATCCTAGGACGCAGGCGACACAGTGATGTCCCTGAAGGGCTCTGTAAAGGAGTGTGAGTGTTGAGGGCCACTCGCTTGGCCGAGTGGCTGGCAGCCAGCAAAGAGAAGGTACACCAGGGTGAGCTGGTCAGCCCCGGTCTGGTGTGGGCAGTGACAAACCTGGCCCCCTCAGAGCTTCAGAACTGAACCTCAAAAATTCCAAGGGGTGAGGAGTAAGCAGGGTAGGGGGTCCGAAGTTATGTGGCCCAGGGACCCTCATTAGCTGGAAACCCACCTGGGAACAAGAAGCCACAGTGAGGCAGTCATGATGGCAGAGAACACGACGGTCGCCACCCTGCTGAGCATCTGCTCTGTGCCAGCCTCTGGCCTAAGTGCTCCACACACCCTAACTCGCTTCACCTGCAACAACTCTGGGAAAGTCTCCAGAGTACAGAGGCGGACCTGAGGCACAGAGACGTCCAGAGCTTGTCAAGGTCACACAGCTAAAAAGTGGGTGAAGCTTCAAAGGCATTTTTGTGTGGCTCATAAGGGGCCCAGGGTTGTGACTCGGGTCACTGAACCCCTCACTCAGGCCTCCCCACCTCTGCCAGAGGCCTGGAGTCAGGCCTCAGAGCTCCCGGAGAACAAGTGGGTGATCTCCCAGGGTAACGAGGCCTGCTCAGGGCACTGCTCATTCATTCTTCTTCTGCGGTTTTGAGGGGCTGGATGAGAAGGGACCATCACAGTCCTCTTATGCTAACACCGCTGACACTGGATGGAGCCCCTTCTGGGCATTAAGGGAGCCAGGCCCCAGGACTTCATGCCTCCCTCAACACGATGGTGAGAGGATGTTTGCCAGGTGAGTAAATGGGTGCTCGGGGACGTCTGGGAACATGTATGAAGCCACACAGCCAGGAAAGGCAGAGATGAGCTCCACGGGCACTTGTGTCAAACTCTATAGCCTGTGTCGCATCCTCATTCATCTTAGTGCCATTTGCAAGAAGGGATGGGGACCTTGGGACTTGCGGGAAAGCCGCCTGTCTGGGGCATGTAAGGCGGCGGGTCTCTTTGCTATAGACCCTCCTAGAACTGCTTTCCTTTGCACGTGCGGTTACATCCCTGAATTCGAGGACCTGAGTCATGTCTGCTCACTCCCTGGGCTGTGAGCTCTGTGAAAGCAGGGGCTCATCCATCTGCCCTACTGGATCCCCAGGCCTGGCGTCCAGCGGGCCCACAAGGACTAGCTGCTGAATGACGGAATGAACGCTCAAGGCGGCCTGCCTCACAGGGGTCCAGAGCAGCCGCTACAGAGAGACCCTTACCCAGGCCTTCGCAAGGGCTTCTCTCGATGGCACCTGGGGTCACCTGGACATGCACTCTCCCTCCAACCCAGGATAACCCTGCCCAATCTCCTCCCCCAGGCTTCTTTATCCACCATTTACTGGGGTTTGACTCTGCCCGCGTCCTGGGCAAGATGCTCTGTGGACAGTTCGTACAATGCTTTCTCAACAACACCGAGACAAGTACTCTTTATGCTCATTTTACAGTCAGGGAAACTGAGAATCAGAATGTGGATCCTGTCACGCAAAGTCAGACAGCTCATCGCGAATCCGCCAGGCTCCTTGGCCCTGGCCTTAGCTTCCCCACCTGTAAAATGGGACGGATGAACTGCCATCCGCAGCTTATAAGGACAAGGATGATGGAGACTCCTTCAGAATTATTGGCTGGCACTGTGAGCATCAGTGGTCATCTCACAGCCGGACAGATTTCTGCTCTCTGGTTCCTCTGAATCAGCCCCAAGGATGGGACTTCTGCACAGCCATTCAGAGCCAGCAAAGCCAGGTCCCAGGGGGCCCGTGACATGAAGAGGAGTTTGGAGGGGTGCTTATCCGGCCAGCCTCCTCTGCCCTGCCACTGCCCTGAGCCCTTTCCCCAGACACAGGGGTCTCGATTCAGCTTCCCCACATGCTTCGTACCTCATTTTGCAGATGAGGCAACCAAGGCCAGCGAGGTTCTCCAGCTTGCCCAAGGTCACACAGCCAGGGGCAAAGACCCTCATCAGTCGCACTGGGAAGTTCACCCATGTCCTGCTGATGACGCGGACTGCCCACAGAGAACCTCCTAGGTGCCAGGACCTTAGCATCTCAACAGCCCTGTGAGATTGGCCCCATCCAGCCCATTTTCGCCCAAGGAAATGGCGGCTCAGAGAGGTGCCCAGAGATGCGCCTGGGCACCAATATGCCCAGGGTCATGTGGCCTGGAACTCAATTCTGCCTGCCTCCCACATGGAGTCCTTTGCCCTGCAGCACCGAAGAGCCCCAGGGAGGAGGCCCTGGCAGGGGCCGCAAAGCAACACTCACCTCCTTGATGAAGTTCATGAAGCGGCCGCCAAAGCGCCAGGCCTTGTGCCGATGGCACTGCAGGGAGTTCACGGTCATCTGTGGGGCCCGCTGGTAGCACACAGACACGATGTGGACGGCGTCGTACAGTAAGGCCGCATCAGTCTGGAGGGGAGGGCACAGGGCTTGTCTGAGAGCAGCGCCCCAGCCCTGAGGGACCTTGACCCAAGCTAGCCCTTCTCCCCTCCCTCACCAGGCACATGGGGTCCTGACAAGGGAGAGGCCCAGACTGACCCTGTCCATATCCCCAGTGAAGGCCAGGCTTGGGTGTCCCTGCTGTTCAGCCAATACCCATCTCCCACACCCCTGCAGCTCAAACCTTCTCCTTCCAGGTCCTCTTCCCTCATCCCATCGCTCCTGCTGCTCCTAGGCCCTATCCATACCCTCTCCTTTCCGGCCTCCCTAGGCTCCAGCTAATTACAGTTCAAAGTCTTCTGTGGCCAGGATCCATGGGTCCTTTTTCCCTGCACTCTGTAATAATCCATTTATAACCCTCCCCTCTGTTGTCCTTGAGCAGGGCTGTGTCTGATTCCTGGTGTTCTCAGGGCCCAGCTTGAGGTCTGATTGACACAGGACAGATCTTAGGAAGAAAAATGGTGGGAGAGAAGAACAAGATAGGGAGGAAGTAAGGAAGAGAGGACTGAAGAGGGAACGGGGGGGGGGGTTTGCAGAGGAAGGGGTGCCCCTGGATGCGGCCCTCCTGGCTGGGATACCATCATCACGCCGTCCAATAGGCCAGACTCTGCCCGGGGAGCCGCCTGCAGCCGCTCCATGGACCACTTCTCCACGATGGCCGAGACGTGAGGGTTGTCCACGTTGAGGATGCGGAACCCCGTCAGGTTCACCCCTGAGTAGCGGTAGGGCTCCAGGTCTAACGCATACAGATCCTTGACAGAAAGTGGTTCAAGTTAGTAAAGGTGTGGCCTGCTGTAAGCTCTAGCCACCCCTCACCCCTGCTGCCGCTGCCCCCCACTCCCTTCTCTGTGCACTGGGAGTCAAAGGCTGTAGCTCTCTACCCTGAGCGGGGTGAGGCTCAACAGTGATGGAGAGCCCACAGAAGCCCTGGATGGGGCATTGACTGGAGCGCCCTCTGGCTGGTGACTGACCTCACGGCCTCTTTGCCGGACCCCTCGGCAGGTGGCCCAGCTAGATTCTTCGTCTACAAAATGGGGCTTATGCTTCCTTTATAGGACCCAGAGCAGCAGTTCTCATAAAAGGCCTGGCCCAGAACATCAGAGGGCTTTGATAATGGTCATAAAGGTCATTCCGAGGACAGGGGCACCCACTTTGGGAGGACAAAGAGCACTGGGCCTGGGCATCTTGAAGTGACCCAGAGGAAAGCTGAAGGGAGTTGTTGTCTCCCCCACACACACACACACAAAAGACTATTTTAAAATAGGTTTTTCTAGATTTTGCACAGTGAAGGAAACCATCAACAAAATGAATAGGCTGAATAGGAGAAGTACATGCAAAGATGCTTAGTGTCACTCATCATCAGGGAAGTGCCAATCAAAACCACAAGCAGTGATTACCTCCCACCTGCCACGATGGCTAAAATCAAAAACGACATCACAAGTGTTGGCGACGATGTGGAGAAGAAGGAACCCTCACAGACCAGTGGGGGGAATGAAAACATGCAGCCACTCGGGGTTGACCATATGGACTGTACACAAAGAATTAAAAATAGAACTTCCTGTGATCTCACAATTCCACTTCTGGATATTTACCTGAAGAAAGCAGAAAAACTAATTTGAAAACATAGGTGCACTCCTATGTTCACCACAGCATTGCTTACAATAGCCAAGATATGGAAATGTCCATCGACAGATAAATGGATAAAGAAGATGGAATATAAGAGAATATGAGAAGAGGAATAGAACTCAGCTACAAGAAGGAACGATGTCCTGCCATTTGTTACTGTGGATAGACCTTGAGGCCATTATGTTAAGTGAAGTCAGACAGAGAAAGACAAATACCGTATGATTTCACTTATAGAACCTAAAAAACAAAACAAACTCACAGACAGAGAGAACAAACTGGAGGTTGCTAGAAGGGAGACGGGTAGGGGGATGGGCCAAATAGGTCAAAGGGATTAAGAGGTACGAACTTCCAGTTATCAAACAAGTTAAGTCGTGGGGGTGTCACGAGCAGAGAGAATGCCATCAACAATATGGTCATCACTTTGTAGGGCCACAGATGATAACCAAAGCTTTGGCGGGGATCATTTTGTAATGTATAAAAATACTGATTGGCTATCTGGTACTCCTGAAACGAACATAATACTATAGGTCAGTTATAATTCAATTTTAAAAAAAGTCTTTCTGCTTGGGACTCAAAGAATGCCACTCTGGCCTTCTCTCGCCTCACCTCTGACGTCACCAGCCAGGCCTTGTCACCCGCTGTGTCCCAGGAACAGAGGACTAGCAGTCAGCTCTTCTGTCTATAGCCAGCTGGCATCCAGTCTGGTGGAAGGCGTAGGTCCCGGCCTAAGGGCCAGGAAGCCTGGCCTTAATGCGTGGGACAGACGAGCTTCAGCCCCTGGGCAGCTCCAGGGCTGGGGTAAGGGGAGCCGGTGAGGCAAGGAGGCAGAGAGGGATTGAGGAGGTGTGTGTGTGTGTGTGTGTGTGTGTGTGTGTGTGTGTGTGTAGGGAGAAGCCCGAAGAAGTGGCAGTGGTGAGGAGGGAGGGAGTGGTAGCCTGAGTAGCAGAACGAGCTCTCTCCTGTTAAGGATAACTCCCCAAACTTATAAAAAGGGCAGAAGGAGAGTAGCATCTCTGTTTAACTTAGTAGGGAAGCATCCCTTCCCAGGCCTGCCCTGCACTGCATGATTATCTGGGAGAACGTGCCTACATCTGACTTCACCGTCAGCTGCTGCTTGAAAGCCCAGACTTGGAGATCGTTGCCTATTGAAAAGATAAACCCCCAAAGTGGTGGCTGACTACCCTTGCAGGATATTAATCCATTTTGTAACCAACTGAGCAGTTTATTTGGTGTTTTTCCCTCCCAGTAAAAACTCAATCCCTCCAAAGCTCTTTGAGCTAGCCTTACCATCCTCCTGGCCCCTTGCTAATGAACTGAATACATCTTTAACACATGTTCATCCTGTATTTGCATAAGCCATTTTTTTACTTTTTGAGAAAACATCATGATGACCTAGATTGGCCCCTTCCTACTAGTGGTCTGGAAACCTAAGATCCTCCTGGTCAACTGTCTATTCTTTTCTCTGCTCTACCCTCACCAAGCTGCCCTCTGTCCTGGGCCCTGGTCCATCCTCTTTCCTGAGTCCCTCAACTCTTATGCTCCATCCGTGCTGGGAGAGAGGCAGGACACCCTGTGGGCTGCCCTGTTCTCTGCGTGGCTGCAGCTGTTGGGGCTGAGACTCAGCCCATCATAATCCAAGCTTCAGTGAACCTGACGGTGGCACAAGGAACATTCAGCCTGTGGGGAAGCTCTTCCGCGTGGTTCTGGCTTCCTTTGTCTCTCAGATATTTCCCATTGATACCAAATTCCTCTAGCTCCTGAAGCACCCCCAAAATGGTCTCCTTCTAGAATATACACTGTTGGTTTCCTTTTGGAAGGTTTAGGGAATGGGGTGTTGGGGAGGGATGTGGAGTGGACTCGAACCCAGGGCAAGAAAATATAATCCTTGCCTTGCCCACACAACTAGGGTGCTGCTTCTAGGCCAGGACCTGGGGTGGGGAAGGGACGTGGTAGGAGCAGGAGGTGGGGTCTTCAGCAGATGGGGGGGGTCTCACTGAGTGAGCCCGAGGGTGTCTGCCCCAGTCTCAGTGGGGAGAGGAGGGTGGGCACCATCCCATCCTTACAGTCCTGCAAAGTAGCTGTTTTACAGTCAATGAGGTGACTTGCCTGAGCTCCTACAGCTCACAAAAGGCAGAGCAGAATTTGCACTCAGGTCTGTTTCAGCAGGATGTAGGAGCTGGTTCGCGCTGGACTGGGGGAGCTTCAGCACATCTTCCTGCCTCCACCTCCAGGCACCTTACCTTGGTTGCTTGGTTGCAACCACAGCAGGAGTGTTTACAGCATGGAAATTAGAAGCACTCCAGATCCAGGGTTTTCCTCCCACACACGTGGACAGTGGGTGGCCCTCCACCGTCTGTCTTACTGAAAAACGCCTGTGCTTTATGCCCCAGTGATCAGTGAACACGCGACCTGCATCTGAACTGTCTTTGGAGCTGTTTGGGGGGAGTACAGGCCACAGAGAGTCTGGGGCACGGCCTGGCAACTCTGTGATTTGAGCAGCCCCTCATCTGAGTCATGACACCTGATGGGGCGGAGCTAGGGACAGGTGCAGAATCAGAGAGGAGTGGAGGGGTGCGGGGCAGGCATGATCAGAAGGAGGCCTTTCTCCTTCCTCGCAGCACCTTCCCGAGCGCAGAGCATGGAGACAGCCCAGGCAAAGCTCAGGAACACAGTGTGCGAGGTCTGGCCATCTGGGTTCCAGCAGCATCTACCCTCCGAACCTCAGTGGGTTCAGCTGCCAAATGCAGGCGATGATAACAGGACCTAGGAGGTGGGGTTCATGGGTGTGCGCAGAGCATGTGTGCTGCATGGGAGACGTTAGGTGAAGGTTTGACCAGTGCTTTCTATTCTGCCTTCTCTTGCTGCCGGTTCTGATGGTGATGGAATACGGCCGCAGGGACATGACTGCCTTGTTGTCTCAGGAGAGCAGCAAACAGGAGTTGGGTCCTTCCTGCCTTACCCATCTTAGCAATATAAGAACAATCGCAAATAGCTAATCGCTGTGAGCACCTGCGACCCTGAGAACAGCAAGCAGCGTTCTACATGCCTTTGGTAAATGAACTCTCTGAGTTCTCTTTCCACCTTATCCAAGGAGGAGATTACCACCACCCTGTTTTGGAGGTTAGGAATTGCATCAGGAGAGGTTAGGTTTCACGGAAGCAGTAGAGTCCAACCCAGGCAGCCCAGCTCCTGAGGCCCCGTTTTGTCCTGTGACCAGCCCACAGTCCACACAAAGCATTCAGTGGGGTCTCTGGGAAGGATCCGTCCAACCCTGTCACTCCCGTGTTTGTGGGTCCTTACTCCCTTCTCAGAATGAAGTGCAAGTTCCTTAGTTTAGTTTACAAATCTCTTCACCTCCCTCCAGCCCCACTTTTCTTCTCACCCCCTCCCATGTTTGTTTCAGGAAACAAACCACTTTCGCTCCCCTCTCCCCTCCTCGCTGACTACTGTCCCTGCCCCCATCACGCAGCTTCAATTGCCCTGCCAGCATCTTGCATGTTCTATCCTCTGGCTGGACTGTCTATCTTCTCAACTCGCTTGGGTGGGCTATTCTTGGAGATTCAATTCAAGTGGCACCTGTTCTGGGAAGCCTCCCCTGACTACTCCTTTATACATGCACAGTAGGGTGGGTCAGGGGTGTTTCTGCTCTTATTCTGGGACTTCTTGGCTTTCACCCCACTGATAACACCTGTTAGTGTCTGTCTCCCCCATGAGCTCCCGAGCCAAATACACCTGTTATCTAAAGTGGAAGGAAAGGTCAGCCAGCCAAGTGGCTCTCAACAGCACCGGGAGGGCCTGGGATGGGAGACTAGTGCTTCACATCCTCTTTCAAGGGGAGTTCTCAATGAAACTGGAGGCTAGGACGAGTTTGGTACATTGCCTGGTGAAGGGAGGGCAAGACCCATAAGGGACCTGCTTTAGTATCAAGAGATCTTCCCGAACCCAAATCGCCTTTGAAGAAGACAAGAAAGGGGAGGTGGGGCCGTTTTGTTCCTCAAAGTGGAGAATGTGAGTTTGGGGCAAGAGCTAACTCTAGGGCCATGGAAAAGAAGTTGACCTCTGCCCCCAGGGGGCACCCCCCTCGCTCCACCCCTGCACGGGGACCAGCCTCCTCTCCAAAGCACTGCTGACCTATATCTAAGGCCCAAATGTGCCAAAGCATCAGCCTGCCCAGGGCATCTGTGACTCTGTTCCCCCTCCTCTAGGACCGGAGGCCAGCTGGACTCCATGGGAAGGGTGGCATCTCTGGCCCTGGTGGGGGTTTGGGGGAAGGTGACAGCAGCAGGTGACAGCAGCAGGTGACAGAGCCCTCCGGTCTCTAGACATAGCACGTGGTCTGCTCACTCTCTTGGTGGCTGCAGTCATTCCAGCCTGGGAAGGGGCGGGGTGGGGCATCCCTGCTGGGGTCGCCTCTCTCCCTGTCACCCTGAGCCTGGGGCACATAGTGTCCCCACTCCCGTTACATGAGGGCAGCACTGATGGGGAACCGCTAAAGAGGCCTCTTTGTCCATCTCCAAGTCTGTGTCCGCCCTGCCCCGAGCTGAGACCCCAAGCACCGTGCACAGCCAACTGTGGGCAACCTCGCTGCTTGGCAAAAAGTTGCAGTTCTCAATGCCAAATGTTGACACACTGAATTCAGTATCGACGAGGGACCTTTTAGAAACATTCAGCATAACATAATAGACTAATTCATTAGCACCCCATGGGTCTGACTGGGTAGAAGCTGAAGCTCGGAAAACATTGCCTTAAGGAATGACAGATGAAAATATCTTTCCCAGGATGTAACTGTTATTGCCGGGAAGTGGCATTAATTGTGATTGCTTATCTATTAATTTATTATAATTCTTTTTTCACCTCCAGGCTTTTACCTACACATGACATGTACCAGGGGCTCAGCTGGGGCTGATTAACGCGGGGTTATCTGGGAACGGCTGGAAGCTGGCTGGAGCAGATAATGGCCGCTGGGGTAATTAAAATGTCTTCTGCGAGAAAGAAGCAAGTTTGGAGAAATTTTTAGAGGCGAAGTGCTGGTGACGTGAGTTTCCTAAAGGGAAGGAGATAAATGCCAAATGCCACCGCCCTCCCGAAATACAGCTTGGATGGACCACTGGGCGTGAGGAGGTGGAATCACGAGGTAGGCTCTGAGGCCAAGGGCGGGGAGCTGGAAGGGGGATCGTGGAGTGGGCCCCAGGCTGGACTGTCCCGAGGGACACAGCTGCCGCCCTGGCAGGTGGACAGGGAGAGAGGCTGGTGGACACACGGACACACCTACCCCCCTACAGAGGGCAGAGCTGAGCGTGGTGTAAGGCTTGTCCCTCCTCGGGAAGATCTGCTCTCCCTGACCCTCAGAGAGGCAAGGGGAGGACGGGCAGGGGGCTAGGACAGCCATGCACAAGACCGGTGGTCAGGAGCCACGGCCTCTTCCCCTGATCTGCTGCGAGACTCTGGGCAAGTCCCTCAGCCTCTCTGGTCTCAGGTTGGCCCATCCATCAAAGGGGAGCAAAAACCCTAACCTGGGAAGAGAAAAAGCCATGATGTGGAGAAAGGGCTTGGGAATCCGTGAAGTGTGGGCCCTGCTGATATCTGTGGAGGCTCCATTCCCCTCATTGGTGTCCATCAGCCGTCTGGCCCGTCGCTGGCCACCGCCTCTTATGGACTTTCAGTGTGACAGTTCCCAGCAGAGACCCTCGGAGATGGATAGCTCCCAGCTGGTAAAAACCCTCCCTCTGCCCCTTTCTTGCTGGGTGACCTCTTGAGCCTCAGTTTCTACTTGGTATAAAGTTAGACGACCACACCTCCCTTGGAGAGATGTTCTGAATTTGTGGATGAGGCAGTGTAAGCTGAATACACCGGAGACTTAAGCTGGAGGTACTTCATGCGATGAACTCTTACCTACTACTTAAACAAACACCGGGCACTCTACATAGCGTAGTGCTATTACTGTTCCCATGGTGTAAATGGGAAAAGGAGGCACAGAGAGGTGCAGTAACTTGTCCCGGGAAGTGGAAGGATCTCGGCTCTAACTCAGGCAGGCTGGCCCCAGAGTCCATGGTCTTAACTGTTGCCATGAGAAGAGTGCTGATAACTTCATGGATTACTTTCTACTCGGTATGGTAGTCATTCACTCGTTTGAGTATTCATGAGTGCCTACTGTATGCCAGGCAGTCTTTGGGTGCTGGAGATGGACAGGTGAATTGGGCACAGTCCTTGCCCTCTGTGTGCATGAAGGAAGCCTGCCAGCTGGCATTTGTGGGTCTGTCTCTGCATACTCTCTCCTACCCAAGTGCCTAGTTCAGTACCTGGGACCTTTAGAGGGTCTGTGCGGGGCTGCTGAAGTGAGTAAACAGATGCCTCAATTCAGGAAATGAAGAAGTAAGAGAACTGGATGCTGTCTAGGGCTGGAGGAGGCCCCACGGCACTAGGATCCTGCTGGGAGCCTCCCTCCAAGACTTTTAACCTTGACTGCAGGAAGGCAATGGCATTAATGAGAAGAACATGGGAGGTGCCGTCTCTAGACCCTTGCCTGGAAGATCAGGCCAGACCACAGGGCTAAGGGCCCAGAAGTTGGTCTCAGCATCCCTGGAGCCCAGGATGGGATGGACAGGGCTACCATGCAGGGCACAGAGCCTTGGGCCCCTACAATATGCCACCGCACATTCCCAACCTTGTTCCTCTGCCCTGCTTCCAGCGCCAAAAAGAGGTGGAATGTGGGAGATCTGGTGGTCTCATTCTCCAGCCACTAATGACTTTCCAGGTTATAGCATGACCTGGAAATAATCAGCTTGGGTAGGCAGAAATCCAGAAGGGACTTGAGGAAGAAGGTGCCTGATCTTAGTCACCAGCTTCTGAAATCTCTTTCTCCCAACATGTCTCCGGGCAGATGCACAGATCTGAGCTCTAGATCAGGAGCATGTACAGGGGTGGGGTGGGGTGGGGTGGGGCCTGAGCTCTGCTAGGAGTATAGGGAACAGTAGGTGGGGAAGAAGCATCAACGTGCTGGTAAAGGCTCAGTTACCAGCTCTGGGTGGAGGGAAGGTTGCAAACCCTTATTTGTAGTATTCACCAACTTCCGTGTATGAATATTCCTTCCACCATGGCAACTCCAGGCTACCTCCGCGTGATTGCTGAACGTGGATTGGAAGCAGGTGACTACAACGGGCTCTAGCAATCAGAGCGAGCCAGCCCCAGCTCTCCAGTAAAGCGCTAACCTGCTTCTTAGCCTTTGCTTATGCAATTCCCTCTGCGTGGCATATTCTTTCTCTCTCTCCTTGATGAACAACTATTGATCCTTCAAGGTCCTGTTAAGCATCTACCTTCCTGCCTCAATTTTCCCACCTTCCGCTAGCCCCTCCGTACCGGGTGTCTCCTTCCACTGTGCACCATGGCCCTGTGTCTAGGCCTGTGGTGGCACACAGCTGCCGAAGAGCTAGACGGAGCTGGGACGGCACAGGACGGGAGTACCTCACGGGCGGAGCCTCCACGCCAGCTGTCATGAGACCCTCACTGATGCCCAGGCACTGGGGAGGGAGGAGGGTTACCTGGGTGCCAGACAGATGAGGGAACACTGAAGCCTGCCGGGATATCAGTGACGCTGCCACATGCCCCAGGACGGGGCTGGATGGAAGAGACCACACAGGGCCCCAAGGGGGTGCAGGAACATCTACTCCAAGGCAGGGTGGCTGGGTGTGGGCACCCCTTTGGCACAGGGATGTCTTTATTCTGCTGATGTCAGGCCACAACTAATTATCTAATGAGTTTAAATGTTCTCACGTTTGGACAGGACCCATCTGGAGCCGGCAGGTGGGCTGGCCCAGCTGACAGTGAGTGGGCAAGCTTCAGCCCAGATGCTGTAAGAGTCCAAAGTAGCACTTCCCATTTTTGTGTGAGGACTGAGACATCCATGCGGAAGCATGTGGGCTGGGAGCCGGGGGTCATCTTCATAAGAGCAGCTGATACTTGCACTGCCCTTCACACCAATCAGGGACTGCTCTCCGCATTTTACTTTCGGAGCTCACCATTCTAGGTGGTAAAAGCCATTACTACACCCATTTTGCAGACGAAGAGACTGAGGCAGGGATGTTAATGACTGGCTAGTCATCAGAGGGGCTTGTGTTGACACAGGCAGGTTGAGACTCACTGTCCTGAGTCACAACTTAAGGGCATTTCTCAAAGTGGGCGTGCTATAAAGATGTCTCTGGGTCCCTGCCTGGGGCTATACCTAGAGCCTTAGGAAGCAAGGCCAGCCTGAGTCTCCTTTCGCTGTCGCAGCGGTCCCCACCAGGCTGACCTTGTTCTGAGGGCATCCCCCCCAACCCGTGCCAGGACCCAGAGGTGCGTTACCAGAGTGGTGAAGATGAAGTGGTAGTACTCGGTCATCATGCCCATGGCCATGGCCTGCGGGAGAGCAGAGTGTCAGCGGTCCGCAGGGAGTACCCGAGAAGCCCCCTCCCCACTGCACCCCAGGGTGAGGACCAGACAGGTGGGGCTTTGGGGGAGGTGAGCCGCTTGGAATGGGATGCCCTCTGAGACCACCTCCCTGGAGGGACAAGGACTGGCGGGCAGACAGTGGTGGGTTTTCACTGGGCTGTGCTGCCAAGTCCCCCGGCACAGATTCAAATGCAGAATCTCGGGACACCTGGGTGACACAGTCAGTTAGGCATCTGCCTTTGGCTCGGATCAGGATCCTGGGGTCCTGGGATCGAGTCCCCGTGTCAGGCTTCACACTCAGCAGAGTCTGCTTGCCCCTCTCCCTGCTTGTGCTGTCTCTCAGATAAATAAATAAGATCTTTTAAAAAATGAAGAATCTTGGGCCATACTCTGCATGCAAAGATTCCAAATTCTGCAGAGCCGGGCTGGGCTCAGTCGTCTGGCTTTTCCATGAGCATCTCCAGGCTTGCCGCACTTAGAGATATGCTGTTGGAGTTAGCCCCAGACTGCCTTCTCAAGGGCCCTGACTCTGTCCTGGCTTGAGAGATCTGTGTGCGGAAGCCTGCCCTGCCCCCGCTGCAGCCCAGCCAGGCCCGAGGAGAGGTGCTGGGGCTGAGCCTCCCTGGAGGGTGGAAACAGCCCAGCCAGCTTCCCTGGTCCAGGTGACCAGCGGGCAGGCCCCTCGGTTGCCATGGAATTATTACCATGTATCATCACAAAGCCTACATTACCTACACTTATGTATTTTATTAGAAGCCTATAATCTATAATATTAACGACTATAATGCACTTTCTACAGAGTTCTTCAGAATGCCCCCTAAGTGCTCTGGAAGAAAATCGTCCTGGAGTCAGGTAGCTGTGTAAAGCGCCGCTCTTTCTCTCGCCCTCTCTGAGATTCACAAGCCATGTCAGCAGTTCCAGGCTCAGAGCCGGCCTCAGTCAGCAGCCGTGGCCACCTCTGTGGCACTCAGGGCCTCGTGGAGCGCACCGTCTCCCGTTTTAATTCTGGATATTTTCAAGTCGGGCAGACGTGGGAATCAATTCTCACTTGGGGCCCCTTCCTTTCCCTGTGAGCCTCAGTTTCCTCACCTGTAAACTGGACATGATAACCATTACCACCTGCCAGGGGGGTGCTAATGGAGGGGTTCCGGGGCACCTAGCACGTGGTCCCTCCTCGGTGTGACCGGCAAGGTTTGTGGTGGTCTCTGGTACACACGCCGGGAAAAGAAGGGGAGGGCTAGGTGCTGGCCATCGCCCAGTGAGGAGGGGTGAGTGATCTCTGGGGAGCGCAGGTCTCCTCCACAGTGACACCAGGGAAGCCCCGACTGTGCATCGGTCTTTCCCTGCTCCCTACCCCCCACCACTGAGGCAGCAATCACTGATCATTGGCTCTGTCTACTACAGAGGGGAGGACACTGGGGCTCCTTGCTCTCCGGCGTACAACACCCCTGGGCAGAAGTGAGATCCAGACCCCCAAGCGAGCACTGCAGCTGCCTGGGGGTGAGGGAGCCTGGGGGAAGACTCGGGCTGCTGGGCCACCTGGACACCCCTAGCAGGGCAGGACTGGAGGGTGGGACTTGGACCCCCCCAACCCCGGCTGGGCACCTAGCCCCCTGCACTGTGTCTCCTCACCAACCAGCGGCAGCCCACAAGGTCAGGACTTAGAGCTCCACAGAATACCTCCTTCAATCACCAGGGCCACTTTCTGGGATCATATAATTGCCTTTTACACAAAGCACTGGCTCAAATGTGAGTGTTGGGGTTTTAGCTGTGGCAGCCTCGGAGGAAGCCGTGGGCGACTTTGCTGTTTATTTCTTAGGTAGCTGGCAGAGACGGCTCTGGTTGTCAGCGTGCCGCACTGGGCTGTGTCTGGAGAGGAACGGAGGCCCATCCAGGACCCAGAGCTGTCCCCCTCCCCCATGGCCACTGCAGAGCCGAGCAGATGGCGGGAGGAACTTCAATAAACCTCCTAGTAGTAGAATAGCTACAAGTGCTGCGGGCTAGGAAAAACTCATTGAGGAAGAGGCTGTGGGGTCCTCCCCTCCCAGGGCTGTGCCTGCCACCCTGGGGCCTCCTGGGGTCTCCCAAACGTTCGGTCCTGCGTGGCTTTAGACTCCTCTTAGCAACGCCTGCCTCCCACCTGCAGCCGCGGCCCGGAAGCGAGCACTGAGGCAAGAGCCTCCAGGCACCAGGCTCCACTCGGTCCTGGCATCACTCCGGCCCCTCTCCCGCTCAGACCTTAAAGACCACAGGAGTCCCTGCTGCGGCTGCCAAAAGCCACGCCCAGAGGCCCAACAGAGCCAGATGGAAGCACAGCTAGGCTCCACCCCAGCTCTGGCGTGGGCGCATGGAACAGGTGGTGGGGGAGGGGCAAGCAGGCCCCGCCCCTTCCATCTCCTTCCCACCCCCCTCACCCCGGCCCCGCACTCACGCACCTGCTTGAGGATCTGGGCGGCCATGGTGTGGCTGCAGTCAAAGATGATGCGGAATTCCCGGCCGCGCTTCATCTCCTTGAGCAGAGGGCGTGAGTCATCGGAGTCAAGGGGGAGCTGGCGGATCTTCAGGCGGATGTTGTACCTCGACGGGGCCATGATGAGCTCCTGCAGTCGGATGAGCCCTGGGAGGTCCCGGGGTGCAAAAGACAGATGTGTGCACGCAGGTAAACGTAGCTGTCAGCCTCCACGGACTCGCGTGTGCGCACGGGCCTGTGGCTGCAGGTCCGAGCTCACACACAGACAAGGATGTGTGGCCCACAGAGTTTTGGGCAGGTGGGTGGACAGCGCCACGTGGGTCCAGATACGGCACCAGGGTACTCGGGCACAGCCGTGTGCACCAGGCGTCCGGGCCGGCAAACACTCACGGACATGTAGGCACATACAAACACATACTTAGAGGGACGTGCGTGCTGGCGCCGACACACGCCTGGGCTTCATCACACATGTAAATCAGAGCCTGCGCACACAAACAGACACACGTACAGATTCAACAGCAGGTACAGAGGGCGAATTCCCATGGACCACACCTACATGCTCCCCTCTAAACTAGAATTTACGAGCCCAGACCAGAGGGCACCCCTCTTCATCAGCCCACCTCTGACATAGGGAAGTTGGGAACCTGCCTCCAGGACGTGGGCACAAGTGAAGGCTGAAGCCTCAGCTGTACCAATTGTTGGACTACGTAAGACAAAGAGCTACTTGTGCCCCAGCCCGAGGGCAGGCTCCTTCAGGAAACCTGACCGATTTTTCCAGGCTCTGTGCAACCACGTTCTCCTTAAAGCCCACCCCTTCTGCTCTGTCCAAATAAGACACCTCCTCTGGTCTCATCTCACTCCCCCATCCTGCTCCTTAACCTCATGGGCTAGGCCCCCACAGCCCTTAGCGCAGGGCCTGGCCCTCGGTGGTGCTCAACACAAATCTCCATAATTGAATTCACTACTGTTTTTTTCTCCCCACACTGAAAAATCCATCCTCCACTCTGGCATTTTGCAAAACCACTTAATTTGGGGACTTCCAGGGAAAACTGAATGTCACTTCCTGGAAACAAATGGCTTACTTAGGTCTAATTAAGTTCATTTCCGTCGCTATTTCAAGGTCCATTCTTGCTGACTCCCATCTGTTGAGCCTGGGAGCAAGCCTACTTGCCACCCTCTATACCCCTCCCCACTCAGGGAGGGGCTGACCCAGCAGGGGCCGGGGTCCCACTGGGCTGCCTGCCCACACTTAGGGCTCAGGGCTCAGGGTCTGTGTCCTGACTGCACTGTCCACTCAGCCATGCTCCATTCCCCCACAAACAACAGTCTGCTTCTCCTTTGGGGAGCGACAATTCCCCCCTGCTTGGACCACGTGACTTGGAAGGGCTCCATCCCCAGCTCTCGGGGCACAACCTGTGGCCCCAGCCTGGCCAGTCAGCACGCACATTCCTCTAGGCATAGAGATGGGCTCAGAGATGGGTAGATGATGCCAGGAGGTCCATCAGATGATTTCCAGAAATGGTACCAGAGCAACCGGTAAGAGATACACCCTCTTCCACTTACCTCCAAATAGGGAGGAAGTAAATCTAGGCATCACCACATAGAACCTGAGAAGGATTCCAACACGTCAGAAGTCAGGATAAATAAGCCCTAATAACAGCCATTTGAGCCTCTGGAGCCAACAGTACCTGAAGCTAAAATGACTCCTGAATTTTCCAGTACCGGCAGCCAATCAACCCCCCCCCCCTTTTTGATGAAGCTAGTCTGCTCTGGATTAAAGTTTGTGATCAGCTATTGCGGTGTCCCCTATCTGGATGGAGTCCCCCCCCACACACACCGCCTACTTTGAGAGCCTTCCAACAGAGCCTCTGGGCTTCCAAAGCCATTTCTGATACACATGCCTGGATCTGTTCAGCTTCTCTTTCCCATTCTGGAGGGCTGGACATCAGGAAAGCCATCTGGCATACATCATTCCCCTCTGCTGGGGAAGACAGAGATATATCCCTGTGACCGAAGCCTCCCAAGGAGCTCCCAAACAGGCATCGTCATTGTCACTGGCATCAGGAACCACCCCCCCCCAGCCCCCTAGAAGGTCTCAGACCCAGGTGTGGGGGCCGGCAAAGGACTCTGGAGCCCTGGAGTGGTCTGGCTCTAACAAGGGCTGCAGGGCTTCCCAATATCAGACTTGAGATGGAGCAGGAAGGGACCACCAGCGGACCTGCACCGAGGAGGGAGGGACCACAATGTCCTCTGGAACACACACCAGCCTTACCCTCCCTCTGCAACTCGCCCCACAAATTCTCAGTTGGGCTGAATGATGCTGTCCGCTCACACTTGTTACCCTGGGAGGCTCCCTGCCTTCACTTCACTCCCACTCGCTCAGTGTTCGAATCATGCATAGCATCAGCAGGCACGTGAGCTTTGGGGATCCAGGACGTGAGGACAGGGACAGCCTGCACCCTGCAGCAGAGGCCACCAGAGTCCTCTTGTCAGCCAAGTGCATTGCCCCGTGTAATACACCGTGACCCACATTCTCCGGTAGCAAATGTCAGACCTCCTTCTCATCAGTGTATTCCCGAAGGATACCAGTGGCTCGTCTCAGCCCCCCTCCCCCCCGCAGCAGAGGATGAAGCTCTTGGCTTGCCCGAGATGAGCCTTCCTTCCTAGCTGCTTCCCTAATCAATCTCTCTCAAAATATCTGCAGTGAATCATGGTAGTTAGAATCATGCTTTTCACTTACAAAGCACTTCTGCATTCATTACCCTATTTAAACATCTCCCTGTCCTAGAAGGCATGTAGACTGTTCCGGGGTTACTAAGAAACTGAGCCCCACAGAGAGTAAGTGACCACCTCAAGTTTCTGCAGCATGCTAGCAATGGGATCGAGATCTGAGACTCAGTCTTCTGGCTCTTAGGCTAGGGCCCTCCAATTCAGCTTTTTGTAAGACCCTTCCTTTTGCCCTTGACATGAGTTTGCCTTTGTGCACACATTAGGTTATGAAGGTGACCACTTGTCACAGGTCACAGGGAAAACCCTGCTATTTCCTATGATCATTTGTGATACTCTCTCACTGATGCTCCGGCATCCTGAAATCATGTGCCAAACTAATGGCCCATGGTGTTTACGTTCTTGTTATCCCTGTGTTTTGGTGGGTACACAAAATCACAGTATAAGCCCTCCAACCAAACCCTGACATCTGTGTTTTCCTTCCTGCCCCATTGAGGACATTCCCACCTAACAAATCCCATCTATCATCATCTATCTTATGGTCATGAATTCATTAAAGGGTCTAGAGTAAAGAAAGGCTCCTGCCCATTCTTTTATCTTGGCCCTGCCTCCCGACTAACTCTGGTGCTTTTCCATGAAGCTGTGGCCCCTCCTCTGCTTCTAGGGAACTTCAACAATGCTTCTCTCAAAGGCATTGAACTCTCTGTGACATTACATGGCCACCCATGTCTGTGGGATCCCAGGTACACTCAAGAAGAATTCTCTCTGCAGTCAATTGCAGTGATGACCTGAATTCTTCACCCCACCCTATAGATACACCCTTTGCCAGGTAACTCTGCAGTGACCTCCAACTGCGGGCAGGTGACCTGCCCCACTCAGGACACTGGGCTCTGGCACATAACCTGTGTTGGCCAATGGTGTATCAGCGGGCAGGGCACAAGCGGACAGTAGAAACAGAAGGGCACCCTGGGTCTCTTCTTTTGCACCTCTGCCATTGTCATGACAACAGGCCCGGGCTGGCCTGCTGGTGCCCATCATCTCCACCAACAGTTAAATGACCCATGGGCAGGAGAGAGATCCAGGGGAGACCAGAACCACCACCTGGCCAAGCTTAGTCCATCAGTGAGCTAAACACATGCTTCGTATTCAAAGCCACTTAATTTCGGGGGGTGGTTGGTGAACAGCACCATTAATTACAGAAGCTGGTATGCCCCCTTCTAACATACTAACAGAACCAGGGTTTGGCACGGGTGGCAGGGGGCCAGTCCCCAGACGGGTGCTTGGTTGAGAGCCAGTCGGGGGGTCGCTCCCTTTCCTATCTGACTGTGCTTAGGATAGCAGGCACCGACTCAGTGAGCTGTCCAGGAAGGTCTGCTGGAAGGTTCCTAGACAAATTCTCCTCCTTGATTAGAGGCATGAGTCACATTGAGAAAAATTCCTTTGGCTCCTGCCTCTTTCCTTCTGTTCCCTGGGGTGTCAGCACGTGAGGATGGGCTGCCCGGAGCTGAAGCAGCTCGATTTTGACCGTGAGAGAGAATCCAAAAGAACTGCACGGATAGGGAGCCAGCACCCTGGCTCTGCTGAGTTGCTAAACCAGGCCTGGAAAGGCCCATCTCCAGACTTCTTATCCATCAGAGAATGAAGTGCCTATTGCTCGAGTCAGCGGGACCCGGGATGCCTGTGACTGCAGCGCGAATATCAGAAGGCACGTCACCCCGAAGCAATGCAGCCAAAGCCTGCTCTGAAGTGCTCCCGATCTGGGGGGCCTGATGACCTGCCACATTGTCCCTTTGAAATATCCCGATTCTAGGGGTACACCTCTTACCACCCACCAGTCCCCGTCAAAGTCTTCCTATTATTTGACTGAATCCCTGGTACCCAGGGATGTCCTTGACCAGACCCGTTCCATCCCGGACTCCCCTGTGTTTTTAAATGTTTGTTAAACTGAACTGAACCAAATTGAAAACCAAGTTGAATTAAACTCTAATTAAATCCTGTAAGAAAGGGTGTTCTGGGCACTGGTAAGAGCGAAGAAATGAAGATGGGATTCCCTCTCTTTCGAGAAGTTATTCATGCTGGAGGAGAGTGTGTGCCCACCCCGAGGCGGCTCGGTATTGCAGCCCGTCCGAGCTGATGATGGAGGCCTCGCTCGTGCCGTCAGAGCACGGAGCTCCAGATGTCAGTCCCAGCTCAGAGCGGCCTCACCTGTACCCGCAAAGCCTCTGCCCGCACCCCCACCAGTCCGGAGGCCCCAGGACCGTGGGGCCGTGGTCCTCACGGTGTCTCTTCTTGCTGCTCTGTGACACTCTCAGCATTACCCTGTTCACGTCCAGTTGTTCCCTGCCATCCTGGCCCCAAGTCCTCTTCCAACCAACCCCTCAAATCCAGGCTTCCTTTGTCTCCGCCCACAACAAGGTGGCCACCCCCGCATGACTTCAGCTCCCCGCTCTCCCTGCCATCCGCCCCCTCCCCCCCCGTGACACCATCACAGTCTCCTTCTGAAACTCTGTTTTCATTATTCTACTTCTGTACTCAACAGCCCTCAGTGGGCCTTGGCTGCTTCCAAAGATCAAGTGTAAACTCCGAAGCCAGACACTGGAACCTTCGCACAGCCTGATACACTCTGTTCATCTGACCTTTTCCTCCCAGCTTCTGCACTTGAATCTTCTCCCCCTGCCAGGCTGTGCTCTCAAGGAGGCTGCCACACACAATCCCGCCTCCTTGGTTTTTGCTCAGGCTGTTCCCCCACATTGCTGATGCCCTCGCGCCTGCTCTCTGCATCTGCCCACCCTCAAGGCTCCATTCACGTCTCTCTTCCTCTGGTAAGTCAGCCCAGATCAGCCAAGCCCACCAGGCATCCTCTCCGAGACTGCCTTGGCACTGACTGTATGTGCCCAGCACTTGGCAATTAGTTCTGATGGCCTGGAATGACCAGTGACCTCTGGGGCTGTGCTCACGCCCCTACCATAGGATTTACTCCTCCAAAAACTGGGATCGCTGCATCCTCATTCTCCCTCACCAGTGCCCAGGACTCTCTTCCTGCAATATTTAATGATGATATATTTCATCTTGATTTTTAATTCAATTCAATTCAGTTCTGTTCAATAAACATTTAAAAACATTTCTGTTGTATCAGGCCCTGGAGGTACACAAGGCTCATGGTCTGGACAAGGAAGCGGGCTCACAGCCACCGCAGCCCTTCCTGGCCTGTGAGAAGACAGATCATCTAACAGGGCTGCCAAAACGCTGGCTGTGACCTGGAGTGGGGCACTCATGCCCCTCAATGGCAGACAGCTCATGCTGAGGACACTGAGCAGGGGCGGGGGGCCCTGCACCCCACGATCTCCTGTCTGGTACTGTGGGCTTAGCAGGAACACAATAAATGCTTATAGAATCCCGAGTTAAATGGACAACTTTTCTGAGGGATTCTCTCGCTATGATTCCCACTCCCCATTAGGAGGTAATCAAGAGCTGACATTGAATCACAGGCTGTGGAGCGCTGGAGGGCTCTCTCCAGCCTGGATGCTACAGCTCTTGACTGGACACGTGGGCACAGAAGGGCCAGATGGGTTAAGTAACTTGCCAAGGTCACTTTCTCTTAAGAGGCCAGGCTAAGAAATGTCTTGGGACTTGAGTCTTCGGAAGGAAAGAGGACGAGAGGAAATAGCTCTGTGCTCTCTAGCTAGTGAGTGTCAGAGCCAGTGCACACCCCTGCCCGAGGGTCCAGAGGCTCTGCCCGCAACCAGCACGGGGCCCCCACATTAGCTGCAGACACGAATGTGAGTCTAAGAGAACTGGCAGGTGTGGGCATGGCTGTGCAGGGGTGAGTGCAGTTGCTGGGTGGGTGCTGAGTACGGACAGAAGGATGCTGCAGGGGGGCGGAGGTGGGAGCGTGGGGAAGGTGTGAGGTGGGCTGTGGCGGAGTGAGGGGTGAGTGAGGCTGGTGGGTCCCGGGCTGTGAGGGAGTGCTGCGGCGAGCGTCTGGGTGTCTTCCTAGGCTTGGGTATGAGTGTGCACTCTTCCAGGGCAGCTGAATTGGGCAAGCAGATCCTGGGGCTCTCCCTCCCTCACCCCCTACCCTGAGCCCGGCCAGGCCCGCCTACCTACCTGTACTGTCATCATAGACCACAGTGGCCGATCGCCACTTGAGGTACTGGACCAGGTCGAGGATGGCGTGGCTGAGGGAGGCGTAGTCGGGGTAGAGGTTCACATAGAAGGTGTCCTTGTTATCCAGCGGGTGGTGCTTCCAGCGCAGTTGGATGTGGGGCACCTCCAAGGCATTGCAGATGGATTGCACGGCGTTGGTGCAGGAGCCCTGTGACGGCCCGAAGATCGCCACCACGCCCAGCGCCAGCTGGTCACAGGCTGCAATGGAAGGAGGAGCGGGGGGAGGTGCGGGGGTCAGTTCTGGGCCTTGTCAGGCATCTGGGGGCTGTGTGCGCAGGGGTGCAGTGGTTTTGGTGATCCCATAAACACAGTGTGGGAAAACAGCAACTGGAACCTTCTGAGGGCAGAAGACTGAGGCTCTTTCTGAGTCTCGGCTCCCTCCTCTGGAAGCTGGGGTTGCAGTCGCCCTGAGTCATGGACCCTAAGAAGGCCGAGCAACAGCACATACACAAGACCCTTGCAGTGCTCATGAAACAGAGATGGAAGTTATTTTTGGCACTGTCCTCACTGTGCTGAGCACCCCCAGCTCTGGACCCAGCCCTGATCTGGGCGGCGGGGGGAAGGCCGAGAAACAGGTAGGATGACACACCTCCCTGTGGCAACTGTGAAACTTCCCACCCCAGTCTGTTCCCCAAAGTTCAATGAGCTCATCTCCCCTCTCGTGGGACACTGCCCCGTGCATGCATCCAAGATACATCTCAGACCAAGTATGTCCCAGGCGCCACCCCCCAGCCTCCCCTCCTCAGTAAACCACCTCTGTCATCCCAGTGGCGCAGGCCCTGAACCCTGGCTTCCACTCGATTCTTCTTGTTCTCTGCTATCCCACATCCCCCTCCTGCTGCGTCACCTTCGGAATGTGCCAGAATCAGAACTTCTTGCCACCGCCACCATCCTTCTCTACACGTGCTACTGCGGGAACGTCCTCGCCGGCCCCAGCTTCTTCAGGGGCCCTCCCTACTTCTTACCTCTCAGGTGATAACATCACCAAGTTTGCTCCAAAGGTTCCAGTTTCACTTGGTCTCAAAGCCAAAGTCCATAGGGTGATGGATGAGGCCTTGCTTGCTACAGTTGCTCCCCAGCCTGTCTCACCCCTGTCCTCATCACCACCACTTTCCTGATATCATCTCCTATCCTTCTCTTCCTTCATCACAGCACTCAAGCCCCACCGGCTTCCATGATGCTCCTCAGACATGCTAAGCACACTCCTGCCTCAGGGCCTTTGTACTTGTAGTCCCTTCTAGCTGAAGTGCTCTCTGCTCAGATATCTACATGACTCCCTCCCTCCCTTCTCTCAGGTTTCTATGTCCGTGTGGTCTTACCAAAGAAGTATCCGTTGCCCAGCCTGTACTAAGAAGCCTTCTCCAGCCAGACTCCCCAAACCCCATAACCTGCTTTGTTTCTTTATTGATTAAATGACCTCCAGAAATCGTGTTCCTTTGTTGACTTTCTCCTCCCACTAGAATGTAAGTACAAGGCAGCAAGGGCTTGATCTGTGTTGCTTATCGCTGTATCAACGATACACAATACCTGAATAGTAACACGAAATGGGCTCAAAGCAGTCCTTGGCCTGACCACATGCTTCAGCAGCCTCTGCTGAGTGAACAAGTACTGACTCCCTGCCTTCACGCAGTTTGCATTCATGGGGGAAAGCCCAAGGGCTCAGGCAGGTCAGAGGGCAGGCGCTTCTGGGGAGGGCAAACCTCGGTGGGCACAGCAGAGATTTAAACGAGCAGCCCCAGGGCCGCTGGGGCTCACGGGGCAGGCAGAGGCTCACATAGGGATTATGCCTGGGATATCCTTGCATTGGGACCTTTCAGGGGCAGTCAAGGGAAGGGCTCCCCAGAAGCTTTCGCTCTTTCTTTTAGCAACTCTCTCTGATTTTCCTTTGGGCTCCTGCCTTTCCGGCTCCCAGGCCAGGAGGGCTAAAACACAACTTAGACTCTGGCTGGCATTCTTCAGGCCCCAGGCACTGGGTTGGTGGATGGTCACGTGAGAAGTCAGAGCCAGAGCCAATGGGAAGCTACGAGAACTCACACCAGGAAGGTAGCACTCTCCCTCTGCAAGGGCATTCGAGGAATAAGACCTGGAGGAGTGGGAGCCACCCTGTGCTCACAAAGGAAGTGCAGTGCTTGTCTGGGAATGCAGTAACTAGGCAAGTGAGCAGAGCCAAAGGAGAGGAAGAAATAAGAGCCCCTGGTCAAGTGCAACCTTGGAGCTTGGGTATATGAACAGATATGTTCTCTTTTTGCTTAAGCCACTTAGGATTTGGTGTCTTGTCCCTTGCAACCAGAGGAGCCCTAACCAGTCTATCAGTAGAGTGTCAGCAAACTTACCAGCCTGTGGCCATAGGGATGCTGTCACGGGCCCACGCACCAACATGAGGTGCATGTAGGAGGAGGCAAGACACAGCGCCTAAGCACTGAGAGGCAGTGCATTTAGACACGTCCTAGGAATGACCTACTGGGCTCAGGCCACCCCTAAGATTCGCAGGGCCCCAGACCGGACTCCCAATGAGGCCCACATACTATATGGCTAAATACTTAAGTGTTGTAAGTCAAGCTAACAAGCTGTTATATACTTTCCCCCCTACCATGACAAATATGCTTCCCTGGCAACCTGGAAAATCAGGTGGGCATGGAGACTTCCCAAACACAGAAATGTTTCCAAACGCAGCTCCCACCTTGCCTCCTCTCTTTTACTGCTGGCTCTGCCCTGAACCATAAGGAGGACTGTACTCTCCATGTGGACACCCCACTCCTATGTCTGAGCTCTGTCCACACCTCTGTGAAGAGCTGTCCTTTGCTCACCCCTGGAAAGGGCCTAGGAGTGTGACCCTGGCAGCATGGCTCTCCCTCTGGAGAACAGCCCAGGGAAGAGCCTCATGCAGGCCTGGAGGTAGGCTCAGGGCCAACTGGCTAGGAAATTCAGGGTTCTAGGTACTTGCAGCAAAGACTAGAATGGCATGGCACGGGCTCCTGGTAGGCAAGTGCCTTTCGTTCCACTGACCCCTGGTCCTGGGAGGAGACACTGACCAGAGGAAGGCAAGGGCAGCCCCCTCCCCAAAGCACAAACCCAGGGAAAGGGGCCCTCTTGCCTGGGCTAATGGTGGTCCCAATGGATACAGAGATGTGGAGTGGTTTTCAGTTGATAAGAATGGGTGGTCTTTAGGGTATTTTCTTCACTTTACTGACCTCCACCCCCTCCTCCCTTACTGCCTCCTGGAACCAGGAGGAAATAAAGACAGTGTTTTCCCTGAAATTTGTACTTCCCTCAAGAACACCAGAGAATGCCACTTGTGGTCTGGGTGAAATCTAGAGCACTCTTGGGTGGGGAGCAGGGAGCTAGTTATTGTCAGGAGTCTGCTGGAATCACCTGGAGCATGGAACAGGGCAGTCGTGGATGGGAAGCAGCAGGGCCAACATAGGGAACATCTCCTAGGTGAACAGGATTCTTTGTGGCCAATGCCGGGTGCAGGCAAAGATGCCTAGTGGGGCACGCGGAAGCACACTGGTGCTCCTGAAACTGTAGGACTGGAGTCCAATCAGGGAAGCACTGCTGTCCCCGCTGTGGTCACCCTACGGTCAGTAAGCCTGCAGCAGCTCTTTGTGTGGGGTCAACCCCAGTGAAAATAAATGTTTCCAAAATAGAACCCTGGGTTTTTTGATAAATTGTCCCATTTGGAGGAATTTCTCTTCTTAGGGCACTTGACCCAAGGAGGCCAGGCCCTGACCGGTCCACTCGGTGCTCATTCATATTGCTCCCCTGCTCTCTGGGTGTGTTGAGTGTCTCTCTGGCCACTTTGTGGCCTTGAAAGCAGGTGCTCCATGAAGAAGAGATCATGTGTGAGTCATTTGTAGCCATGGGGGTTGGATACAACATGAAGGAGATAGTGACAGTGAGTGACAGCTTTCCAGGCCTGGTCACTCCCCTCAAGTTGTGGGCACTCTGTAAAATCTGTAAGTTTCTCTCATGCTCTGTCTCCTACCCCCCCCTTTTTTTTTTAAAGATTTTATTTATTTGACAGAGAGAAACACAGCCAGAGAGGGAACACAAGCAGGGGGAGTGAGAGAGGGAGAAGCAGGCTTCCCGCCGAGCAGGGAGCCCGATGTGGGACTCGATCCCGGGGTCCTGGGATCATGACCTGAGCCGGAGGCAGTCGCTTAACCAACTGAGCCACCCAGGCGCCCCTCTCCTAACCCTTTTTGACCCTTCCAGCAATCCCCTTATGTCCTTGGTTTCCATCCTATGTCTCCTGTCTCTACCTTTTTCCTTTTGTCTCTGAGACCCTCTGATGGATAACTTGGTCAAATGACTAGTATGTTTCATTCCCTCTACTACCACTTCCAAGAACCTGCCTTTTGGATTTCCCCCTTTGAGTATGTCTAGAAGCAGGCAGGCAACTACTTTATATGCCCTCACCCTCACCCAGCCCAACCTTTTAGATCATGGTCCCCTGCCTGGGTCCAAGGTCTAGGTATCTGGTATGGCTGAGGCAAGGGAGGGTGGACCCAACACAAGTTATGATTCTGAAGAGGATTATAAGAATAATCTTAAGGGAGACAATTTTGATTTTGGCATCAATTGTGAAGACAAGGATCAGGATGACCACAGTGATGGCTGTGAGGGTGAAGCCGATACTATTGATGATCATGGCCCCACGTGGCACCAACAAAGATGGAACTGATGATAATGTTGACATTGTGGCATAACGGTGGGATGATGAAGGGATTGATGATGGTAAAATGTCAATGCCGTGACAATACTGGCGATGATGGTGGTAGGAATAGTGATGGTGATATAAGCATTGACGAGAGAGGAGGTGATAAAAGTCTGATGGTGAAGACAGTAACTGTGTGATGGGTTGGTGTTGATGAGGCTGGTGAGGATGATGAAGATTCTGGCACCATGACAGTGATGAAGATGAGGAAGACGATGATCATGGGCTGGGGATGTTGGCAAGGGTGTGATTGATGAGATTGGTGATGATGAAGATGTCAATGTCATGACTACGACAATGGTGGTAGAAATGAAGGTGATGATGTTGGTCCTGATGAGACTGGTGATGATGAAGATGTGAATATCATGACTGGTGATGGTAGTAGGAATGATGGCGATATTGGTCCTGACAAGACTAGTGGTAATGAAGCTGTCAATGTCATGACTGACAATGGTAATAGGAATGATAGTGATGATGTTGGCACTGATGAGACTGGTGATGAAGATGTCAATGCCATGACTGTGACAGTGGTGATAGGAATGATGGTGATGACATTGGTCCTGATGAGATTGGTGATGAAGATGTCAATGTCATGACTGTGACAGTGGTGATAGGAACGATGGCTATATTGGTCCTGACGAGACTGGTGATGATGAAGATGTCAATGTCATGACTGACGATGGTAGTAGGGATGATGGCGATGATGTTGGCACTGATGAGACTGGTGATTAAGGTGTCTATGTCATGACTGTGACAGTGGTGATAGGAATGATAGTGATGATGTTGGTCCTGATGAGACTGGTGAGGATGAAGCTGTGGTCATCTGGCAGTGATGGTGATGATGACAGTAGTGGCCGTGATGTTGTTGGTGATGATGTGAAGAGAGAAGGTGATACCACTGTTGACAGTGTTAACAGTAATTGTGGTGATGGTGCATTGGCAGTGACAGTAGTGACAACAGTGGTGATAGGAGGATAATGGCCATACTGGGGCTCATCCTGTTAGAGATGCAGTGATTACATCTCACAGCTGGATGGCAGGAAGCACTTGCCTGTCACTTATTTCTTCTTTTTGGCCTCTCTCCTCATCCCTTTTTCTGTCCCCTCCATGTTCCTGTCACCTTCTGAGGCTCTTCTACCCTGGAAGAGTGCTGCTGCCCCAGGGGGACCAGGGCAGGGGTTAGCACAGCAGCAGCAGCTGCTTTATCACCAGATGTTTCCAGGGCAGCGGCCAACTCTTGTTCTGGCAACCCTGAGCACACACTACAGTAATTACATTATTTGTAACTTCAATTTGGAATCCATTTTCTGGTCATTTTATAGTAGCTCAATGGTTCACAGTCATTGCAGGAGGCCACAGTCTGAATGCAGCCCCCCCTCACCCCCTTTCCATGGCAATTGTAGTTATAGCAAAAATTATCCCAATCAATTTGTGTCTTAAAAGGGATTGAGCAGCCCAGAGAATAAGTGAAGGCAGAGGAGCCTGGGGAGTGCTGGGTCGATTCCAGGCCCGCTCTGGTCAGGCTTGGAAGAAAACACAGGCACCCTCTGCTTTGCTGGCTCAGGCACCGTTTGGCAGTCACTCATCTTTTAACTTCCCACAAAACATTTTAAAATAAAGACAATAAGTGAAAGTCCCTTTTAATGGGGAAAGTCCTCTTGGGCCTCCTGTGGAGGCAAGGACTAATTTGAGCGGAGCTGGACAGGCATGCCAGGCTCTGTGCATGGCGCCTGCTCCCCCCACGTGGCCCAAGGTGGCCGGATCCAGCTGTGATGGCAGAATTGATCATTCTCATTGGGTTAATTAGAACTAAGCCCAAGTTCATTCCTCTGGAAGAGTCCTAATGATGCTTCAGAGCAATACATTTTCAAAAACCAGGGATCAAAAGAAAAAATAAAGATCATGGGAACAAGGGATTCCCCAAGGGGTAGAGCATGCCTAAGGGGAAGCAAGATCCAACTGCAGAAATGCCTCCAGAGTCAGACAGCAGAGGTTCTTTTTTTTTTTTTAAGATTTTATTTATTTATTTGACAGAGAGAAACACAGCCAGAGAGGGAACACAAGCAGAGGGAGTGAGAGAGGGAGAAGCAGGCTTCCTGCCGAGCAGGGAGCCCAATGTGGGACTCGATCCCGGGTGTCCGGGATCATGACCTGAGCCGAAGGCAGACACTTAACGACTGAGCCACCCAGGTGCCCCAACAGCAGAGGTTCTAACCACAGTAGGGGTCTGTCTTGGGTATGGTATATATCGGAGGGACATTAAGGAAAACTGATGGCAGAGAGGAGCCTCTTAAACTTTTTTTCGTTGGGATGTAACCTCATATAGTAAAGCACATCAGTTTTAAGCACAGACTTCCATGAAATGTTACATATAATTGCATCCATGTAACTCTACTTGGATCAAAATATAAAACATTCCCAACACCTAAGAAGGTTATCTCCTCCCCTTTCCAGTTAATATCTGTTGCATACTCCTCCCTTTCCCAGAAGTGACCACTGTTCATTCACTCAACATTATACCTGCAAGGCTCATCCATGATGTTTTGTGTAGGGAGAATTTTTTCTTTTTTAAAATTGTGAACTCAAATTCTATTGTACAACCATATATCAATCTGTCCATTCTCCTGTTGATGGACCTTTATTTCCCATAACATTTGGCTGTTATCGATAAAGTAGACAAGAACTCTCTTGCAGGTATACTTTTCATTTCAGTGGACACTTCCAAACTCCCCTGAGAAGTCCAACCAGTTTTTACTCTCACCAACACTATATAGAAACAAATAAACCTCAACCCCTACCTCTCACCATGCAGAGAAAACCAGTGTGAGACAGATCACAGAGCTAACCATGAAAGACAAAATGAGCCTCTAGAACATTGGACAAAATCTTCATGACTCGAGGACAGACAAAAATAGAACACAAAGCCATTAACCATAATGGAAAATATTGACAAATCAGACATCTTTAAGTTAAGAACTTTGTTTCTCGAAAGATGTTTCCAAGACAGTGAAAAAGCAAGCCCACTTGCAACAGATATACCCAATGCATAAGTCCCACAAAGGACTCCTACCCACCATATATAAAAGGGTCCTACAAGTCAATAAGAAAATGACAAGAAATTCCATTTTAAAAATGGTTAAAAGGCTCAAAAATCACTTCAGGAAAGAGAAGATCTGAGTGATATGAGAATTTGAAAAGATGCTCGAGACTTCTGGCCACCAGGGAAATCCAAAGTAAAACCACAATGAGCTGTCCACCACACGAACCACCAAAACCCAAAACTGACCTTATCAAGTGTTCATGATGGTGTGGACGGTCCCCTCTACTGTGTGCCACCCAAGGGGCTGCTGCCAGGACTCTGGAGAGCTGTCTGGCTGAACATATGACATCCTGTGGCCTCATACTTCCACTCCTGGGTTTCTACCCACCAAAGAAACTGTGCACTTTGGTGCACCAAAAGACATCTACAAGAATGTTCATAGCAGCACCACTTTCTGGGCCCAAATGGAAAAAATGTGAATGTCCAATGATACATTTGAGTTTGAAAATTGCGGTGTTGAGTTTGAAAATTGCCTTGTATTCGTATAATGGACCACTACACAACAATGAATAGACTCCTGTTATATCCAACAACATAGATGAATCTCAGGCTATATTCTACACACTGCCAAAACATATACACTGGTATTCTATTTATGTAAATTTCAAAAACAGGCAGAGGAGTGTGGGTATGGCACTGGTAGTCAGAACAATGGTTCTTTGGGACAGCAGTGAAGAGGCAAAAAGACACGTAATCTAGGAGAAGATGTGGACAATAATCACATAATCACACACACACACACACACACACACACACACACACACGCACGCGCACATCCATAGATCACAGTTGTGAAGGAGAAGTCCAGAGCTTTATGAAGTGTAGACTTGACCTTGTCTGGGGACTTGGGGAGGGCTCTTCTGAAGGCCTAGATAAATGGCAGGGCAGGAGTGGGTTAAGAAGGGGCATCACAAATCAAGAGAACAGCAGGTGCAAAAGCCCTGAGGTAGGAGGAAGCATGGCACCTGGAGAACCGCAGGCGGGTTCTCCAAGGGAGAAATGGCACAGATGTGACTAGAAGTTCACATCTGGGCTAGACTGGACAGGCCTCCATTGGCTCTGATGATTTTGGGAAAGAACAACAGGACACCGCACCCAGGTGCGATGCAAACAGGTGAGGTGGTGGGAGATAAGGAGGGCGTGGCTTTGGTCACGTGGTCCCGTCTGGCTGGACTTCCAGAGCTGGATGTTTCTGTCTCAGGTCTATACATCCACTACCTGGCAGTTCTACATCGCTTGGAACTCTAAGTTCCTGCTGAAGGAAGTGCCTCAGAAGACTCTGGAGTTCTGCCCTGGGCTCACTGCTGGCTGGGGAAGGTCCCGGTGCTGACTCGCAAGTGTGCTACTAAAGAGTTGTCATATTATTTTAGTGACTTTTAGAAAAAATGGACAGAATACCCAGCCTAGCCCTTCGGGGTCATCATGCCCACGTAAACCTCTGTTCTGATTCCAGGCGTTTGTTCTGTGTCCTCACCTTTTCACTGAGCAGTTTTGGTTGAGTTCAGTCACTTTCTAGCTGGACGAGGCCAGGCAGAGGCTGCCAGCAGGGGCTCTCAGTGGGGAGATGCAGAGCTGACTGTACAGTGTTGGCCACAAGGCATGCAGAGAGAGAGCTGGGAGGATGCGGTAGGGAGGATGGCAGGCCAGCACAAGGAGAAGGGCAATGGGCAAAGGACCACTCTCCGAGGCTAACAGCGTGGGGTTCCTCTAGTTTCTGTGCAGGTTGGCTCTGAGACTCAGGGAAAGGGTATCAAAAATGTCAGGGGTCTCATGCTCAATGTCGCTGCACCCTTCAGCTTACAAGGCATGGAGGAGCAGGGCAGATGAGACGGGCCAACAGTGGAGAAAAATGCCTCTAGGTGAGGCCCTTAAACCTGATGGCTCAGTGTGTAGAGAGCAAACCAGCCAATGTAATAAGAGCAAAGTCCAATACGGTCACCTTGTACATGCCAGACACTGTTCCAGGCATTTCACAGAAGCGAGCCATAGAAGCTTCATTGTTTTTGAGTAAGTCTTTTTATGGCAATTTAAAGTTGCATATTTTAATTATTGATATTCTGGGTAGGATTTCAATGAAAGAAAAACAAGTTTGAAAATGCCAGCTTCAGTTCAAAGGTGTCTATTTTGTAGATGAAAAAACTGAGGCACAAAGTATATTGTTTAAGGTCACAACTAATATCAGAATGGACAAGGTGCAAGGCTAGGCAGTCTGGCTCCAAGCTCATGCCACACTGCTTTTCTATGCTAAGATATTTACCCAAAATGGGGCTTTGGAAAACAGAGCCAGCCCCAGGAAGCACCTTGGCAAGGCTATACATGGGAGAGCAGGAGACCTTGGTTAGTTACTGGGATCTTTTGGATCAGCCTGTCCATCCAACATGCTTGAATCACACTGTCCCTAAGCTGAGCAGACAGGGTTCCTGAGCAATGTTGCTCAGGCTCCGATGCCCCATTCTCACATCATTCATTCACTGACTCATTCAATAAATATTTCAATGACCAGTTACTACACATCAGTCTTTTAGGTGCTAGGGTTTTATCAGTTAACAAGAAAGGGCCTTCCTTCAGGTAGTGTTGGGGAGAAGAGGAAACACATCAAATACACACCATTATTTAACTACAAATTGTGACAAGTGTCTTGAAGAAGAAAAGCAACGGGCTATGATGGCAAATTATAGGAAGGATGATCTTGTATCCCTTGGGAGTGAGATTCCTTAGGTCTGAGATTTTTAAATGGAGTTCTGTGGAACTCTAGGGATATATGGAAGCTATTTCTAGAGTTATCTGAGCCTCTAAGCTAATTTTAATTATGTGTTTGTGTATAAATTATGTTTTTAAAACAGTAACAAAGGATCATATGAGTATACTCAGATATGCTATATGCCACTTTGGAAACTGTTAGCTCATTCAGGTATTGACAAGTTGCTTTTTTTTTTCTCCCTGAGGATCTTGGAATAAAGTTCTTGAGTCCTTTCTGTGCAGTCATTGGAGTTTACTGTAAATGTGTCACTAATAAAGAAGGATGCAATCTAATGTTTGTTTTAGTTTTAGTTTTTAAAATTCAGGTGTGGGGAAAACTGACTGGACTTACTGCAGCTTAATTTTATGACATAGTTTTCCTGCTATTGTGCAGCTAAAACAAAATATGAAAATGTACTGAATGCTGAGGCTAATGTCAAACTTCAAGTGTCATCTATAGCCTCTGGGGTCAAATTATGCCAGCCATAGAAGCTTCATTGTTTTTGAGTAAGTCTTTTTATGGCAATTTAAAGTTGCATATTTTAATTATTGATATTCTGGGTAGGATTTCAATGAAAGAAAAACAAGTTTGAAAATGCCAGTTTCAGTTCAAAGGTGTTGGGGATATGGGCTGACCTCTACATTGCTACCTCCTCAGCCCCACCTCAGGCCTCTTTCTCCACCTCCTCTCGTGGTCCTTCATTCTCTCACAGCACCTGCGAGTGGCCTGGGAATTCCTGGTGGACAACCTGGGGGATGACACAGCTTAAGCTGAACTGGAAATGAGGCAGGTCCCCAAAATAGGCGGCACCGCCTCTAAACTCCAGCCCACTGAGAGCTGGTGCCCAGTTTCAGGACCCTGGACAGCACAACACAGCTCCCTTAACAGTCAAGGCTGCATACTCACCCTTCTTGGTGGCCTCGAAGCTGTCATGAAAGTGAATCCTCTGGATGTCATAGGTCAAGGTTGTGTTGGGGAGCAGAGTCCTATTCCTGTTGATGATGTTGGCAGAAAATCGAAAGGCATGCTCCTCAGCATTCATGACCTGGGCGTTGGGGCCGTCTGCATACTCAAAGATTCCTCCTGTAAGAGATGGGTAAAATCATGTGTGCTGCAGAGGGGGGAGGGCATGCTAACAAAGATGCTTGGCTCGGAAGGTTTTATGGGCAAGATTTTCTCCCCAAAATGTTCAGTATCATCCTAGATAATCCCATGCATAGAAATTGTGCTGGAGCATAAGAAACACAAAGATCCTCCTAGTTCATTTCACTCAGCCAACAACAGAGACTGACACCACAGACCAATGAACAGCCAAATAAAATGACCCAACTTCTTAATATTGCTATGAAAATTCTCAATAGAGTGCTGGCAAGTAGAGTCTATTAGAATATTACAAGGATAACATACCATGACCAGGTACAGTTATATTCAATATAAAGAAAGGGTGGTTCAAGATAAACCTATGAATATCATTCCATCAATAGTTCAAAGGAAAAGAAATAACATATGATCAACTCATAAGATGTAGAAAGGCATTTGATAAAATCCAATATCTACTGCTCTTAAGAATGCTTAATAAACACGAGAAAAGTTACTGCCTTGAAGCATCTTTAGCTCAAATATGTCTTCAATATCACACTAATGGTGAACACTAGAGACAGTCTCATTAAATAGATAAAGGAGGGGTAAAGATTCACACCACACCATTAACCAACAAAAGAAAAAAGAAAAATAATTTAAAGACACACCTCTTGGAAAGAAAAAAATTCTTGCAAATGATATAAAATGTTCTCCTGCAAACCCTTAATCCCCAAGCACAAAAACTAGTTTAAGAAGTAGCACCAGCAGGAGGGTCGAGTTAAATAGCCAGTTAGCACAAATTAATACCATTTCTTTATTATCGGCAACAACCAGTAAGAAAACTTAAGGGTAAAAGATCTCCTTTCTTTTTTTAAAAAAAGATTTTACTTATTTATTTGACAGAGAGAAACACAGCCAGAGAGGGAACACAAGCAGGGGGAGTGACAGAGGGAGAAGCAGGCTTCCCGCCGAGCAGGGAGCCCAATGTGGGGCTTGATCCCGGGTCTCCAGGATCAGGACCTGAGCTGAAGTCAGTCACTTAACCAACTGAGCCACCCAGGTGCCCCGAAAAGATCTCTTTTCTAAGATGAACAAAAATATTACATAATGAATAAGAGAACATATAAGAAGTGTGCGACTTCAGCATTAAAAATGACCAAAAACACTACAAGGGAGAGATGTAACAACAGACTTCAATGAGGAGACATGGTATGTTCCATGACAGTTAGGTTCAAGAATAGACGTGTTCGTTTATTCCAAACTAATTTTTCAGTTTAATGCAATTCCAATCAGAATCACAGAAGGGTTTTTCTTTTACTGCACAAGATGACTCTAAAATTCAACAGGAAGACTGACCAGGAGATAGCAGCCTAGGGAGATGACAGGTGATCTACTCTGCCAGATTTCAAGCATATCATAAAAGCCAAAATAATTAAAAACATGTCCTAACGGCACATGAAAATACAGACAGATCAATGGGACAAGATAAAAAGCCCCAGAAAGATACTCAAGTAGAGATAAGTATTTAAGACATGACAAAGGTGGCTGTTTCCAATCAGTAGGTAAAATATAAATTATTCATTAATTGTGCGGAGACAATTATTCTATTATTTGGGAGAAATTTAAGTTAGATTCCAATCTTAAGCCATATATCAAAATAAGTTCCAAATGGATTAAAGATTAAATAGCAAGAAAGTAAGGAAAGGAAGGAGGAAAAAAAATGTATAAAAGTACCAAAAAAGAAGATGTAGGTGAATATGATACAATATTGAGGTGGAGGAGGTCTTTCCAGGCATTATAATAAGGTCAGAAACCATAGGAGAGATGCTGATAATGTCATAGAAATAATATATATCAAGTAATAATAGATTGAAACTACCATGAACAAAATTAGTAGCAAAAATCAAACTTGAAAAAATTTTTATAATATATATAGCAGTATAAAAGTTGATGGCATTTTTTTAAAAAGATTTTAACTATTTACTTGACAGAGAGAGAGATCACAAATAGGCAGAAAGGCAGGCAGAGAAAGAGGGAGAAGCAGGTTCCCTGCCGAGCAGAGAGCCCGATGCGGGCCTCGATCCCAGGACCCTGAGATCATGACCTGAGCCGAAGGCAGAGGCTCAACCCTCTGAGCCACCCAGGTGCCCCAATGTTCTTATTTTATAAAAATAAACACTTAAAAGTCAACCAAAAAAAAAAAGACAAATACTCCAATAGAAAAATGTGCAGAGGGCAAGCATGGACAATTCACTAAAGAAAAAAATAATACAAAAGAGCTATTAACATATGAAGAAATGTGTGTCCTCCTTAAAAATCAAATAAACTCCATTTCCTTTATTTTTTTTAAGATTTTATTTATTTGACAGAGAGAAACACAGCCAGAGAGGGAACACAAGCAGGGGTGTGAGAGAGGGAGAAGCAAACTTCCCACTGAGCAGGGAGCCCGAATTGGGGCTCGATCCGGGGCTCTGGGATCATGACCTGAGCAGAAGGCAAACACTTACCGACTGAGCCACCCAGGTGCCCTCTTTCTCTTCTTTTTATAACTTCTTTCTCTTCTCCATTTCAACCAACAGTGAGATACCACATCTTGCCCATGCCACTGGCAAACGTAAAATAACTTATAAGACCCAGCTTTTGCTGAGGGCTTTTGGAAACAGACACTTCCTTAACTGCTCATGGAAGTGGCAACCGGTATACCTCGCCTTCCTGGTGGCCATCAGAAAATACCAAAAGCCTTAAAAATACTTATGTCTTTGATTTAATATTTTCCTTGACTCAATACTTCAGTTTCTAGAAATTGACTTTGTGGTGGACACACCGATCACATATGGGGAGGAGGATCGAGGGATGTTCAACACCAGAGAAAGAGTCAGTAACTGCAATAAGCTATATATTTTCATGTAATAGAAAAAGTTTAAGGATTTCATTAAAAATGAAATATTTTTAAGTGAAAAGCAAAGGTTATAAAGTTGGAGATGTAGTGCAATTCCACGTCAGAAGAGGGAGAAGAGATGGGGCACCTGGGTGGCTCAGTTGGTTGGGTGACTGCTTTCAGCTCAGGTCATGATCCTGGAGACCTGGGATCGAGCCCCACATCAGGCTTCCTGCTCAGCGGGAAGCCTGCTTCTCCCTCTCTCAGTCCCTCTGCTTGTGTTCCCTCTCCAGCTATGTTTCTCTCTGTCAAATAAATAAATAAAATCTTTTTAAAAATAAAAAAAAAGAAGAGAAGGAAGATAAGGAGGAATCCACACCATTGGTGGAAAAATAGGAGGCATTTCAAAAGAGCACAAGCAAACAGTCCTATGCGGTAGATTTCTTATTTTGTTCTCTGTGATTACTCTTTATTTTCAAATGAAGCTTTATGTTTACTTTCCTTATTCTTAAAAAATCAGTTTCATGGAGGTATAATTAACATTAAGAAATTCCACAAAATGCATCTTGTTTTAAGTGTACAATGATTTTTGAAAAAAATGTATGGAATTGTGAGACCATCCCCACAATTTTGAACATTCCCATCACCCCAGCAAGATCCCTTCAGCCTGTTTATGGCCAGTCACTGTTTTCAGCCCCAGCCCCAGGAAACCACTAATTTATTTTCTGTCTCTAGAGATTTATCTTTTCTGGACATTTCATATAAATGGAATCATGCAGTAGGGTTCTCTGCATTTGGTTTCCTTCACTTAGCATATTTTGAGCCTTATCCATATCGGAGCAAGTATCAGGGCTTCATTCCTTTTTACCGTTAAATAATAGTACTTTCTATGGAGGTACCACATTTTATTTACTCATTCACCACCAATTTAATGGGCGTTCCAGTGGTTTCCACCACTTAAAAAAAATTTTTTTTAAGTGAGTATTTTAAAAAGTGAACAAATCGATCTGCCCCTCTACCCCAGTCCTCCAGCAGGCTTACAATCTGAAACATGTAGTGTGTACGCATGAGCCTGCGTGGGCATGCAAACAAATGCGGGTGCACACATAAAACAAGATGAGAAGAACGCATCCCAAATGTCAAGAGGGCTTCTCTCTGAGTGGCAGGATTATGGGCGACTTTAATTTCCTTCTTTGTGTTTTTCTGTGTTTCCAAAAGTTCTGCAGTGAACATGTGTTCCATTTCTAATCAGAAGAGCCATCATGTGATGGTGCGTATGTGTTTAAAGGAAAATAAATGATCAAAATACCATATGATCCAGTAATTCTAGGGATTTTAATTTACTGCTCAGGATTTAGCATTTCTAGGGATATAAATTTAGAATAAGTTAGAGATACATAAACACATTTATGTAGAAGGATATTTTTGACATAATACTGAAAAAATAGAAACAACTTAATGTCCCAAAGTAAGAGACTATTTGATGTATTAAAAGCCACCCATATGGCAGAACAACTTGCAGACATTAAGAAGCAGTGTATAGGATGGCATGACACGGTATCTGGGATTTGCTTCAAAATCATAGAGGAAGTATGAAGGGGGTCTGAATAGGGCTGGAAAGGTCATGGGTTGCTGATCGCTGGGGCCAGATGGTGGGTACAAAGCGATCCATTATACCATTCTCCCTAAGAGGATATGGCAGATATCCTCCATAATAAAATATTTTTTAAAATCATTGTATAAATAAGACAAAATGAACAAATCATGGTAGTGCAATCAGAAAAGAGACACAATATTATTTGCAGACGCTCATTGCTGTTTTCTTAACAACTCAAGAGAATCAGATGGAAACGTAATAGAAGCCAGACAGCTCCTCAAAGAGCCAACATACAAATACAGAAAAATGTACAGCCTTCCCATACATTAGCAATAAACAGTGGGGAATTATAAGGAAAAAGAGAGAACCTATTCACAAAAGCAACATCAAAAAAAATAAAATACTTTGCAATAAATGTGCAATTCTTATACCAAGGAAACTACAAAACTTTACTGGAGGACATAAAAGGAGGCTTGAATAAATGGAGAGACATAACTTTCTCCTGGAAGAGAAGGCTCAATATTGTAAAAATGTCAGTTCTCCTCAAATTAATTTATATATTTAATGCAATTCCAATTAAAATCAAAAAGGACATACGAGAAGGGCATTCACCAAAATGTTAACAGAGGTTCTTTCTAGAAAATAAAAAGATAATGGATTGCTTTGCTTAGTGCTTCTTTCCTCAAGTCCTCTGCACTGAGCAAAAGCTTTGGTAATAAGGAAAAAAGCTTTAAAAAAATGCTCTTAAGGAATACCTAATGACACAGAAAATGCTCGTTCTCCACACCACCAAAGCAACAAAATTATATTATGCTTTGAAATCTATTTATCAAACGAAAAGCACATTATCTATATTTATAGAAAAAAAAACTGGAAAGATTTGTACCAACATTTGACCAATGAGTACCTCTGGATAGAAGGGGTTCATGGATACTTTCAGCTTCTCTTAGTATTATCTCAATTTTTCCAGGTTATTTACAATAAATATGCATTCTTTTTATTATTTTAAAATGTGAAGATTAAAAAAAATTATCCAAGGGAGCCCGGGACGAAGTCCAGTCATTATATCCCCAGCCTAAATGAGGATCAAAGGTCAGGGGACAAGAAGTCATTTCCTAGGGCTCCACTCCTTCCTGGCCTCTCACGTCTTGACAGGCAGGGTACAAAGGAGAGGGGTTGACCACTCATGAGGGTGGTGACACTTCTCAGGCACTGAGATCCCAGCCCAGGGAATATGCCTTTAGTTCCACAGACACCCAGCAATCTCTACCACATGCCAACACGCCACTAAGTCCTAGAGCATCAAGAGAACATAGCACCAGGCTCCCGCCCTCCAGGAGCGCTCCGGCAACAATAAACAAACAATAACCAGCCAGTGTGCAGGGCTCAGCTGTAAGACACAAAAGTGGAATGGTTCCCAAACCAGACTCTGGTGACGGTTATGTCTCAGTCCAAACCCTAGCCCCTTCCACTGGGGGAAGTTACTCAATCTGTTTGAGACTCAGTTCTCCACCAGCAAAACGGGGCACCTACTTCCAAGGGCTGACCATCGCAAGGAAAAAAGAAAACAATGTAATGAAATGTATGCCACGTGGTGAGAGCTTAATTCATGACAATTCTTAAAAGAAGGCTATTTAGAAGAACAAAATGATTTTTTAACTTCTATATTCTAGGCCAGGGGTCGAAAAGCTTTTTCTGGAAAGGACCAGATAGTCAATACTTTTGGCTTTGTGTGCCAGATGGGTTTACTCAACTCTTCCATGGTAACATGGTGTGCAAACAGGTGAAGCTGCGCGTTTCAATAAAATTTTACTTACAAAAACAGGGTGCTGGCTGGAGTGGGCCACTAGGCTGTATGTAGTTATCCCCTCTTCCAGGAGAAGGGCAGCCTTTATCTTAAAGGGGAAAGCCCTGTAGGGCCTGGATGAAGAAGATAAGACTATGATAGTACTAACCTGCTGTGCAAAGGATCCAAAGACATTATGTTGAGTTTTGAACATGGAGGATTGGAGAAGGGTCTAAGAGGAAGGCAGTAGCTAAGATGTGGGCCCAAAAAGGGAGAAAGGAGGAGATGACCACTCATGGCCAAAGGTAGATGAGGCCGGTACGAAATCTTCCCGGACAGGAAGGGTCCGGGTTAACACTGTGTGCCCAGTGCTTACTTTCCAGGGAGCCTATGCTGTGCTGTCCCCTCCCTTCCTTACAGGAAACCTGATGCTGAGTAAAGCTGGCCACAGAAAATTGGGGGAAAGTGAGGGCAGGCAGGCACAGTCCAGCACAGGGTGAACTGGGCAGAAAGAAGACAAGAGATGCAGGAGGTAGGATGAAAGAGAGGACAAGCTGGAATAAGCAGAGACTCAGAGAAACTGGAAACGCCGGAGCATTCTCAGAGACACTGCCAGGAAGTGCCTGCCCCTCCCCCCTCTCAAACCCCGTGCAAGGATGGGCACCATTCTACTTGAACATGTCAAGGGCCAGGTGACCCCAAACGTTTCAATGTCTTGGGACATTCCAACAACAAATATTTGGATACAACACAGGTTCCTCTGAACCTGGAAGCAACAGAACTGGATTTAAATTTCCCATATACAGGGTGCCCTTTTCTCTAGAGAATTGTTCTCAGTTGAAGGGAGTCACCTTGTCCAGAAGGTTACGTCACTCACCTCAACCCTGGGGGCAGCCACTGATGATGCATGTGCACTGGGGTTCAAAAGGGTGGTCCCCTGGCCTGTGAGGTGCATGCATGCCCCAGAGCCCCCCACCCCTGGTACCTCCACCTACATCAGGCAAAAGCCACATCTCACCCAAGGTGGCATCTTTGCCTACCCTGCCCTGTCTCTACCCTGCTTGGCTTATTCCCTGACAGAGTTTTCCTAAAGAACTCTTTCTCTCTATCAGCTTCATGCATTTCAATCCCTGCCTCAGGCTCTGCATCTGGGAGACCTGACCTAAGATGGGGGTGGCATGACTCCAGGGTAAGAATCAATCGCACTCTAACTTTTCATGCTTTTGAAGGCCGGGGAAGGGGGCCCTGAACCTCATCAATTGGTAAACTGTCAAGGGGTCTCTACCTTCTCCCTGCTGGGTCCTCTTGACCACTTTCCCTTTTGTGCAGGGGGCCTATACAGATCAAGGGGCTTTGGAAGCCCCAGGGCTCATGGGCTAAGGTTCTGATTCATGGAAGAAAGGCTGCTTTGGGTCTTGGCTTCTGGAGGCAGCACCCCGCCCCACTTAGAGACAGTTCCCCAACTCAATTGGCTCCTCTCCATTTTCTCCCTTCCCATACATTCCTCATGATCGTTATTTAAAGAGGCTAATAAGTAGGTTGGCACCGTTGATTAATGCATAATCTTAATCATGATTGCATAGTGTAATTGGCATTAATTTGAAGAGCCAGTTCATTATGAAAATAATTGTCACTGCTTTCTAGTTTAATAAAATGGAGCAGAGACACCAGGGCTGCAGAGAAACTGGGGTGGGGTGTGTGCATGTGTGTGTGTGAGAGAGAGAGAAAAAGAGGAGGGAGGGAAGGAGAGAGAGAGAGACAGAGAGAGATCCCAGAAGATGTAAGTAGGGGTGGGACACAGCTGGCAATGGAACAATTTCTTCAAACATCTTGAGTGGAAACCCACTGGGTAATAATAATAATGATAATAATAACAACCTAGATGTCCGGGATGATGCTGAGTGCTTTCCACACTCTTCACTGAATACTCAGAGAACCTCTACAACCCCATTAGGTAGAGAGTATTACTGTCCCGTTTCACATAAGAGAAAACTGAGGCCCAGGAAGGTCCAGGATGCTATTATAACTACTATGCAGTAGATGCCCTTCTGCAACTAAAGCCAGCTTGTTAGAGCCAAATGTGAAATTTTCAAAGGGAGCCGGCAGCTTGAAATGAGCCATGGTGAGAGTATTTACACCACGGAAATAAGCAGAGGCTACAAATTAGGGCTTTTTTTTTTTTCCTGGAAAGTGTGTTTAACCAACACACCACTGCCCAAGCCTCTTTCTACCATCTGGGCACTTAGATCTTCACAGTTCCTAAGAAGGCTCTGGTAGCCCCCAGGGACCCATGAGGCACAGTGCAAAAACAACTAATTTAAACCTCTCTTGACCTCCAGGGTGAAACTAAGGGCCAGGGTTCTGGGAAGGAGGGATTGAATTAGCTGTGCCAACCAGAACCAACCACCTTCTTGCTCCCTCTATGATGATGTGCTGCTGTATCTTTTGAGAAACGTTCTGAATATCTGAAGCAAAAATGCCCTTTTTTTTAAAGTAGGTTCCATGCCCAGTGTGGAGCCCAACACTGGGCCTGAGCTCACGACCCTGAGATTTAGACCTGAGTCGAGATCAAAAAGAGTGAGACACTTAACCAACTGAGCCACCAAGGTGCCCCCTAAATGCCTACATTTTAAAAATTGCTTTTTCTGTCTCTGGAAATATGCTCCAATGGTAGAATTTCCCTGCTTCCCAGGTGAGCCTGCTATGACAGCATGTGTGACTTCAAAAAACAGGAGGAAGGACTATCACCGTGGCCCTGCAGGCCTCCTCCCTACAACATTAAGGGCAAGGAGCCCGGTGGCACCCGCCCCCTACCCCCACACATACATTCCCTCTGCTCAGATGGCTCTTGAGACACCCAGAGGCAAAAATTTTAGGGCAGAAGACAGTAGAAGGCTGAGTCCCTTTGCTTAAGCCCACGACCTCATGACTGTCTAGGGCTGCTCTAGAGTTTGTTGAGATTTTCCTTTCCCTTGAACAACTCTGTGCTCCTGAATTTGGCCCTGCAGAAGCAGCTCAGCCCTGAGCACAGGGAGCCCGGGAGACTCGGTGGGGCCTGCACTTGCTTCCCCCTCCCGTCTGGCAGCAGAGTCCCAGGAGACACCCACGTTCCCAGCACCAGGCCCAGGCACTGTCTCTCCTCCTGGGCTTGAGTCTGCTCTTTCCTTTCTGGCCCGCTTTGTTCTTTTTCTGAAGTTTCCAAGGTGTCTTGGAGATTAATTGAGACGCTGATCAGCGGGATTGTTGCTAACAGCCTCTTCCCAGGGCCCGCCTCCCTGTCTGCTCTGATCAGGTTCTCTCTTCTACCTGCCAGGGCCCCTGCGGCTCTGTGCAGCCTGAGGGTTGGAAGAAACAGGCTCTGCTCTCTACTGTACCTTAGCCAGTCCTTGGGGGAACCCTGACAGTGCTTCTGAACTTGCTTTTGGGCCTCTGTATGCTGTTGTCTCAGCAGGAGGAGGAGTCGGGGGACAAGTTGGCTGGCTTTCCCTGCTGGGCATAATATGGGGTTTGTAGAAGGCAAGCAGCGCCTAGAAGGAAAGGCCCAAGGATGGGCTTTCTGAGGTCGTAGGTAAGGGGGCAGGGGCAAGGAGTAGGTGTGTCTCCCCTCATGTTCATCTGTTCGTTCATTCACTCATTCCCCAAACAGTTTATTGGCTACAACTGGGAAGACAGCTCTATGCTGGTCACTGCATGAGTCACCAGTGCGTGGAAACCCTCCCAGCCCTTCAGAAGCTCACAGCTTGGAAAAGGAGATGAGAGGAGGGGCACAAATAAAAACGCTACACTGCCAAAAATTCTCCATGTGATGAGAACAGTCAGAAAGCTGGTAATACTCAGGAGCATGCCATGGAGGTCTTCATGGAGGAGGTAGCCTCTGACCTGCTCGAGAGCTGGGCCGTGGAGGGAGTGCAGCAGACCAGCCCTAGACGGGTGTCTTGGAGAGGAGGAGGGAGGGGACCTGCCCAGGGCCACACAGCTTGGAAGTGGTGGGGTCCACTGAAACCAGCCGTCTGGATGCAGTGCCCACACACCTGATTACACATCTGTCCTCATCCAGACCCTCTCCTCCCAGACCCCATATCCCTTCGACGCACTCCTCACTGACCAGTCCTCCCCCCTAGCCTGGATCCCACTCGCCCATCCTCCAGTTGTGCTCTCCCTCCTCTATGTCTCTGTTTCATCTTCTGAAAAGAGGGATATTAACAGCACTTAAAACACAGAACTATTCTGAGGCCTAAATGGCAAAAATCATCTCAGGCCCACGATAAACTCTTGAGAGGGGTAAGAAGTTACTATTGTGAGGGACCAAGGAAGCTGGGGAGCGCTTCCCAGAGACAGGGCATCCAGAGAAGCAGCAGGCCCTGTGGGGTCCCAGGGGAGGGGCTCCGATTGAGTTCCGGGGCCTGGTGGCAGTTGTTTTAATTGATCTGGTGATATGTGGAGCTTTGTACGACTCAGGGACACGCAAGTCAAATATTGCAGAATCGACCGAGTCGGGAGGATGGCTGGAGGCTCCAATGCTGCCCAGAGACCTGGTGACCGATGGGCTGTCAGCAGGCAGGGGGACAGGGGCGTGGGCTGCGGGGACAAGGCTGGCAGAGGGGCGCAGCCAGCAGTCAGTGCCCTTGCCGGAGGGGCCGAAGGAATGAAGATCAAGAATCCTCACGACCCGGGTGGGGCCGGCCCACCTTGTGGAGGGGCAGAGCCGTGACGCAGCTCACCGACATGCACACATGCGCAGAGCAGAAGGACCGGCCCCAAGCTGACCTCCGAGACCCTTCCCAGTCCAGCCAGACCTCCCCCAGCCTCAGCTGCTCTGCACAGCAGGTCCCCACCCCACAGCGGAGCTCGCTGGCCCACCCGCGCCTGTCTCTTCCAGCATGCTCCGCCTACATCACCTTTCCTTCTTCCTCCTAACCTGGCTCTCACACTTCTCTTCTCAGCCCGTGTCACAGACACTGTCCTTGTGCCCTAGTCCCACCCAGGGGCCACCTGTAGACACGTCTTCTGCATGGTCTGGGCTTTCTGTGTCCAGAACATTCTCCAACAATGGTCCAGGCATGGCCAGCACAGCCTACAAGAGCCAGGGAGATAGGAACTGCATAGAACCCCTGCCTGGGACGCAGGGAATAGATGGGTGCACTTGTTTCCTTGCCCCTTGGAGACCCAATTCTGAGGTGCAAGCTGCAGTTTCTCGAAGGGCCCCAGTGGGGCTGAGTCCCAGGTACCCACCACATAGCCACTGGTGGACACATCTCCACTGCCCTTCCTCCCGCCCTGACTTGCTTCCCTGTCCAGCACTGCTTGCCTGGGACCTCCTCCAGAGCCAGAACCCTTGTCGGGACTGCTTTTGGGGTCCCTGAGCTCCAAGTTCATTCTCTGTAGACTCACACATGTCATGATGCATGGGATGTGCCCCTCCCCCACTAGGTTGTGGTCTCTGCAAGGTCGTGACACACCTTAGCCATCCTGGCATCTCTTTCCCTCCCCCAGTGCCCAACACACTATCTAGCCCAGAGAGGATGTTAAGACCCATTTGTTAAATAAATGCATTAATCAATGCACATCACACACACACACACACACACACACACACACACACACACACACACACAGCTTATTCTAAAAAGCTAATTCCAGCTCAGGGTGCTAATATTTCAGTGACAAAGCAAAAAGCACATGAACATCCTTAGACCCCCCTCCTGCACCCCCCCCAAGATGCTCAGCCAGGACGCTGGCTCCCGCAGTTTCTAGGCTGACCCCCGCCTCCCCAGCCTGGCAGCAGCTGGCTCTTACTAGATGAGGAAGCTTCTGCTGAGGTGTTCTTGGGAAGCATGCTTGCCGCCTCCTGTCCCCTGCCTGGAGGCCCAGGCGCTGTGTGCCTGGCAGCTTGGCCAGTTGCAGGAGAGAGAGGACCTGGCTCTCCCGGGCAGGGGGCGCCGGGGGCAGGGGTGGGGTGCGGGCCGGCCCTGACTGGAGCTCATCTCCCCACCCCCGGGCCACCTGCTGCATGCTGACAGCATGTGAATGACAGCCCCACTTCCAGCAGCTCCTCAGTGTCAGCCCACCCACCCACAGCTCCGCCCTGGGAATGCCAGGAGGCCCCATGGAAGGCCACACCGGTTGTGGAGTGGGGCAGGGGGTGCGGAATCTGGGACAGGAGTGGAGGAGACAGGAGCAGCCCTTCTGCATTATTACTCCCATCCTCATCTGTTTTAAATATCAATTGCTATGCAGGTTAAATACTTACTCAGATGCCTTTTAGCTTAAAAGCAAACTAATTGATCTCTGGAGATCCTGAATGAACAGTGAAGAAACTGCACTAATTATAGAATCAACTTCCGCTTCTCTGTTTTGTTTTGTTTCTTCTCTGACAGCACCGCCAGAGTGACAGGGGCCCGGTGCGGCGAGAGCACATGCTGTTTTCATTGACGTGTGGGCACGCACACCCATGCCAGGCCCCAGACTCCGGGAGGAGCTCTCCCAGGTGGGCCTCCTGGGCACACCTCTCCCAGGTAGGAACTCTCAACAGGAGGACCGGCAGAGGCTGAAAAGACCAGTACGCTTCACCACTGGCCTGAATCCGCTGAAGTTGGCTGCCCTCAGCCCAGCTACCCTGTAGGCCCGCCCCCCGACCCCAGACCTCCCCCCAGACTCAACCCATATGCTGCCAAAGCAATTCCTAGTCCACTTCTTGCTCACAGACCTTGATCTCCTTGGGGCTCTTGGCTGGTGACGTTTCACTGGCTTCCTGGAAGTAGATGGTACAGCCCAGTTTTGCCCTGTGTCCCTCTGGTCCCTCCAAGGGCTCCCTGCCCACCACTGCTGTTGGCAGGGGTGGGGGGTGGGGGGTGGGGGGTAGGCTACAGCCCCAGGGGGCCAGGACTGCGTGAGAGCCTCTCTCTCACCCTCTCTCTCACACCCTGCCCTGGAGACTCCAGCTACTATGCACATTGGGCGGAGGATGGGTACTTTGGGTCTGGCTGGAGGGCAAATTGTATCTCTGCTATTTTGGTGACATCAGGAAACCACGGACTCCTTGCGGGAAGGCTAAAGTCTCCTGCATGTTTGGAAAACTGGAAGTTCAATGGGGTCGAGTAGATTCCTTTTCTGCAGGACTTCTCTGGGCATCTATTCTGCTCATGTGCAGGCTCAGAGATGGGAGTAGCATAAGTAACATTTCCCAAACTTACTTGACAGCCGTGAAAACGTTTTTTGGCAGAGCATCTCACTGAAAACCTGCTTTGGGAATCACTACATTACAGTGCTTTGGGCAAAAGTGGTCTTTTTTTCCCCTTCTGAGGTGTGAGCTATTTGAGGTTCCGAGTCCGAGCCTTCACATCTCAGTCTGCCCTACATACATGGTCCCTAGCCGTGAGCCCCACAGACACCCAGAAAGAATGAAGAAAACATGACAAAGTATGACACTGAAGGTACTTAACACCAGGGGCCCCATGTTACACATTTTGTCTCTTCCTAGATTGACTCTGGGACACTAGTGGCTGGTTGTTTTAACAGAGCTTCGCCGAGGTGCGATCACCCCGCCAGGCCCTATCAGCCTGTGGCTGTGTGTGAGTGCACCTGGGCAGGTGCGGGCACACATCTCACCTGGGCGGGGACCCAGCAGGGAGGGAAACACAGGGAGCCAATTCATCAGCCCCATGCTTTGTGCCTCTCTCCCTGAGGGGTTGGAAGAAGAGATTCTGGCTTAATTATGATCATTAGCAAATGAGGCTGCTTGCATCCTTCACAAGCTCTAGGCTTATACAAAGAAATCCTAGGCTCGCACAAAGGAATTCCAAGTGACCTTGTTCCCCGCCAGCTCTGCTGATAGAAACGTTCAGCTATTCCACCCTTCTCTCAATCCAACACTCAGGGAGCACCGGGCCTATAGCACCGCAAGGGCAAGAGGGGACCTCTACCTTGTTTATTTCCTCAAAGCTCTTAGTGCAAGCTGAAATGGTCCCCAGTATTTGTCATCTAGTTGATCGTTTGCCACCTCTCAAACGTCAGCTCTCAGCCTACAGAGCTGGTTTCCTACATTCTCTCCTGTGCCTGCCACAGAGAAGGCACTTGGTCAGTATCATGTGGAACCGGTGTATGAAACACAAGTGTAAGCAAGCATCACATGACTGACCAACAGAACCCCAGGGAACTAACAGGTGGGCAAAGGCTTCCAACCAGCCCAGCTGCCTGGGGGCGGATAGGGGGCAGAAGGGGACACCACACAAAGTCAGAATGTAATTCGGGGCTTTGAAGTGGTGGGGGAGATGGCTATGGGGAGCTTCCAGATCAGAAAGCCAAGCCCTTCTTGCCAAAAGCCAGAAAGACACATCATCCCCTCTGGTCACAGTCATTCTGGAAGCCCAAGGCTGTTTAGAACAGGCAGGACAACAGGTGCCTTCGAGAATGGGAGCAAAGTTGCAATCTTGAAAGCTGCATGGGCTGTCAGCGGTCCTGGAGAAAGTGGCTTGAATTTTAAAAATAAGGGTTTAAAGACACCATACATGAAACCCTGCACTTTGAACAATTGCCGAGATCGAAGTTTCTGCATAACCATCTGGTGTGGATTCGCTGGGGGACCGAAAGCCATTCAGGGGCTGTACTAACAGGAAGGAGCCTGTGTTCTCTGCCGTCTCCACTCATTAGCTCACTTAATTCTCGCCACAACCCCATGTCCGGGAGTCCTTTCTTACTGTCATTTTGTTTTTTCAGAGGAGGAAATGGAAGCTCAGAGAAGTCAGCAATTTGTCCAAAATCATACAGCGTCTGCAGATTCAGAACTTGGGCTCTGCTCTGGTTTGAGTCAGGAGCCTGAGACTGCAAACTGTACACAGGTGATAAAATAGAGCATGGAGCTCAGAGCCAAGCTGGAATCTCCTCCCCCAGCCTCATCTAGGAAAGGTTAACACCAGCGCCCACAGAGTGCCTAAGTCTGTAGCTCCGTGTTCCTAGATGGGTGTTTAACTATTGAAGAAATGGTGTGTGGTTCTCATTCTACACCACGGTTCAGTCGTTTCCCACTCATTCTTTCATTGCCTTTTAAGGTTATAATTAACAGCAACAACAACACACTTCAAGCATTTCCAAGCGGAGGGAATTAGGTCACGAGAATAAAACAGCGGACTCTTGTTTGCCAAAAAAAAAATCAAGTAAATGCCCCCTTCCAGAGCGGGCCGTGTTCATGCTGGGTGGGCTGTCTGTCGTCCTCACCCAGGACAGGGGTGTTCCACACCGATCCCAAACACATGTCACATTTGCCAAGAGGCTGGTAGCCTCCGGGCTGTACATGAGGAGCAGGTTTCTGTCGGGGTACGGCTCTCTGTCCTGTGATGCATCTTCAAGCCCTCCACCGTAGCGCTAACCCAACATTGCTGAAATCTAACACAGCCTTTTCTTCCCAAACCTGCTCTTCACCTAGGCTTCCCATCTCAGGGAAGGGCATCAGTGCCCTTCAGGGGTCAGGCTGGAAACCTTGGTGTCTTCACCTCCCGCCCCAAACCCCTCCTCACCCTGTGGCCACCAGATGACTCTGGGGTCTGTCACTGTTCTATCTGGTGCCACCTGCCAGCTCCCGCCCTACACCAGGGCACCAGCCTCCCCAGGCCCTCCTTCTCCTCCCCCTCCCTCTTCCCAGTCCACCCTCCTTGCATCTGCTCCGCGGACCCTGAAGCCTGGACTCAATGGTGCCAGTGCTCTGCCTCGTGCCCTCTGTAGCTTCCACCTGCCCAGAGGCTCAGGGCCCCAGTTTTTATTCTGATTTTCAAATGTCTTCATAAACCTGGCCCTTGTCTCCCACTAAACCTCTCTCCACAATGTGTGGTTTAGCCCCATCAGACACTTTCTAAGCCCCACCCCGAGGACTGCCACATCTTTATGCCTTTGCTCATGGCATGATGCCTCCTATTAATGGTGACAAAGTACTCAATCCTTTCTCGTGCACCACGTCCTGGGCCAAAGGCTTTATGAACATCCTCCTGTTTAGTCAACATCCCTAAATATTAGTTTCTCACTATGTTACTAGGGAGGAAATGGAGGTTCAGAGGGAGTGTGATTTCCCTCCAATTCACACCTGAAACCAGATGTGGCCAGATAGACCCTCCCCATATACCACACTGACTTGCTCAACCTTTGTTTCTGCCTCCGTGTTGGTCTCCCGACTGGAAGGCATGGCCTTCAGGGGAGGTGTTGTCCAGGGCCCAGCACGTGGCCCAGATACTTAGCGGGAAGAAAGCCCCCATGCTGGGCAGTCACTGCACACCTGCCACGTTGTAAACGGCCATTCTAGGCATCAGGGAGACCATGATGCTCTAAGGAAGCCAGCTCCCTGCCTTTAAGATGCCAACGTTGTCATAAGGTTGTAAACCTTATGCCAGAAAAGGAGTAAACAGGGTGCCTCCAGGGGACTGGTTTTTCTGGCTCTCCTAGGGAGGTCCACTGCTATCTTGGTGTGGGGGGAACCTGAGAATGGATAAGTCCATGTCTCCTTGGGTAGATCACAGACTAAAGGGGAAATGAATCAAAGAAATAAATCAATAACCAGAAGGGTAATGACTGCTCTGTTGTGGGAAGTACAGAGTGCATTAGAAATGAAAATGACCAGGAGCAATCCCAGGAGGTTTCCTGGAGGAGGTGATGTTTAAGCTGGCTTTTGAAGAGTGAGTAGAAGCAGTGGACTGGGCAGAGGAACAGCGGGAGTAGAACATGAAAGAGCCTGGTGATTTCAGCAAGAGGGCGGGGGGGGGGGGGGGCGATGTGGTCCCGCCCAGGTCCCCGCCCACCAGGCCACCTCTTCCCACCTCTTCCTTGGTGTCTGTTATGCTCAGTCCCTGCCTCATAAAGCACCGCTGTGCTCTGCTCACAGCTGACATGCCATAATGACAGGTTTCCACGGCAGCTCCCCATCGGTGCTGGGCCGGCCAGGGAGCCCAGCCGTGGAGGACCGGAGAGCCTCGTGGGCAGGCACAGCACCGGGGGGGGCCCCTGGATCCTGCTTGCTACTGGCAAATATCCTCATCTTCAGGAAGGAGAAAAAGGACTGAGTGCCTCCTCTAGCCAGACAGCCAGCTCCACCAGCAGCAGAAGCAGGCCCACTGCAGTGCAGACACCCAGGGGATGCTGCTTGGCTCCCAGTTCTCAGAAGCAAGGCCCTAAGTCCCTACCCCTTGCATGCCCTCCCACTGTACCTTGCTAAACCCTGCCACAGGCCTAGAACCACAGCTGAACAGCGCCAGGAGGGAATTAAGGAGCTGTAGCACCCTAGTCCCCCGAAGCTCATCTGTGTTGATGTGCACCCCAGCTCCGGGAGTTCATCTTGCCCTGCCCAGCTCACTTGTTTAAGGCCTCAGTGTCCCCAGAGGGATGAGACCACCACGGTCTGGAGTCAGACTCTCGGGTACAGTTCACCCCCCAGCTTAGCTGCTCACCAGCTCCCCTCCTCTGCCTATCAGTTTCTACATCCGTGAAATGGGAATCCTGCCTCTCAGTGCTACAGTGCAAGTTAGAGGCGATGGTGCCCATAAAGCCCTTCGCCCCGCGCCTGGCGCACCTTGCAGCCTCTAATTCCCCCTCCCTGCAGCTCTCTGCCTGAGCCTTGGAATAAGCCCTGCTCCTGAACTTGCCATCCCTGGGCCAGCCAGAGTCTGCCCATGCCCGGTCCTCAAAAGCTACCAGCTGCTCTGAGGACAGATTTGGGGCCCCTCAGCACCTTGGGTCTAGCCAGGTAGCACCTGCCCCTTCTCCTCGTGCCACGTGGGTCTGGGCCCTCCTGTTTACCCAAGGTTACCTGGGGTCAAATGTTCCCAGCTGCAGGCTACTTCCCTGAGGAGGTCGAGCCCAGACTGGCCCTCAGAGTCTCCATATCCTTCTAAAACGGAGCCTACGCTGCCCCAAAGCCATTCCCCACAGCCACGCCTGAGTTTTGCTCCAACCAAGGCCCTCATGCTGCTTGTCTGGTAATGGTTGGGGAAGGGAGCTGATGGGCAAAAAAGAGGCTCCATTTCTCTCTGGGACCAATTTATGAGTTTTCCACAGCAGCTCTCGCTTTCCCCGTTTCTGCCTCATCTCCGCTGCCTGCTGCCCCCCTCCACTCTGGATTCTGAGGGAGGCCAGAGAGGTGGGACTCTCCCTCCGTTGGCCAGCCAGCGGGGAAAGCAAACGCCCATTCTAGGGTGGGTGGGGGGAGCAGCCTCCAGGGCACTGGGAGACCAGAGACAGGCTGAACCCCGGGGAGGTGGATGCAGAGGCAGAACCACCTCTCTGAAAGGGGGCCATGAAGTTCAGTGGTTAGGAGCGCAGCCCGCAGGCAGCAGGAGCGGGGTGGGAGCTCCGCCCCTGCCAGCTGATAACAGGATAGCGGAGCTGTCAGTCAAACCTAGGGCCTCTGCCTCCTACAGGCTGCCAGGCTGCAGGCAAGCTCATGGAGCTGTTTGTGTCTCCAAGTCCTTCCTCGATTCCCAGGGGTATCTTGCCAGTACATAAGCATAGGCAAATATCCTTTATTATCAGGATCATCTGTGATCTTGTAACATTGCTTAACCTCTCTGAATGCCGGCGCGACTCCCAGGCGGGTCTGTGAGGTTGGAGCTACGGGTCTCCCCTCCGCAGAGAAGCTGGTGCGCAGAGAACCCCGGATAAACAGCAGCGGGTGTTGATTTCATTACCATATTTCATTGATTCCCACTCACACATTTTTCCTCCACATTTCAACATCCATGAAATGGAGATGGGTTTGCAATAGATGATAAGAAGGCATGGTGTCATAGTTTCATTGGTGGGATTTTCTTTCTTAGGGAAATACATAAAATTATGCATCTTACAGTCAGTGGTGTTTTAGAATTGATGAAATCAAAGCAGATGGAGGCAAGAAGGAAAGTTCTGAGGAATGTGGCTCAGCTGCTCCTGAAGGTACCCCACCTGCTCTGCCCCCTCCAGACCCCAGGGACAAATCTCTCTGGTCACTTGGGACCCAGTGTCCCCCTCCCCGCCAACCTACCCCTCTTCTGCTTCTCCCTGACATCTGCCTTCTCTTGCCTCTTGGAGTGAGATCGGTGTCCTTCTCAAGCGCTTAGGTAGAGGGAAAGGTGCTTTGCCTTTCAGTTGCTCCTGTGGGGCCCTACGGAGAGTGGGGCCTGTGTTCACGGCAACAGGCTGAGGGTGAGAGCTGGAGGGTCAGGCTGTGGGTGCGCACTGGGACCCTACCAGTGGGGAGCACGGTGGCTCCTCTAGCCTCAGTATCCCCATGACTGTGGGAAGAAAGGACAGAAAGGACACAGACCTGAACTGGCTGGGTGTCTGTCCCTGAGAAGCAGGTTCAGATGTGGAACCATGTACCCAGAGCCTCTGGCTGCTTCTCGGTTTCTGAGGAAAGAGGAGAAAGCAGAGAACGCAGGAAAGCCAGGATTTCAGGGAAGTCGGGTGTGGGTCTGTCCTATGGCTGGCACCTCCTGCCCACCTCCTCGGCCGAGTGGCATCCCCAAGCATCTAAGGCTACGCTGTTGTCTCATTGCTCCGGCCCCTCCTTGGACTTCCCAAGACCCAGCACTTAAATGCTTAACATCGGGCCCCACAGGGGTCTTTGGCTGCTGCTCCTCCCTGCCCAGCCTGGAGGGTACTCGTTGTGAATATCACCCTTCACTCCCCGCAGGTAATTCAGTCATTTAGCCTCCTTGGGAATGGTCCTGATGATATGGGGCCCTGGGCTTATTTAGCCTCAAATGAGGAAACCTTCTAATTGGGAGCACCTGCCTTGTGCCTGATATTCACACAGACTTCCCCACTACCTCCTCCCAAAAGATCCAAGAGAAGGATGAGAAAACGGAGGCTCGGGAGCTGCAGCCACTTGCCCAGGGAGCAGCTAAGCAGCACTGAGAAGCTCAGATCTTTCTGACGGCATCTCCCAGCCCACACTTCTCAAAAGTAAACTCGGCTCCAACCTCTCCTGCAGCCCAGAATCTCCCAAAAAAGTGATGATCAAAGGCAAAGAGATGGTGTTGGTCTGGAGCCTGCGGAAAAGGAAGGCCAGGCTGCCACCACAGTCTGGGAGCCCATGGCAGGAGGGGAGCAGCACCCCAGGCCCTCACCCTTGGTCTGCAAAGCCATAAAATATGCAGAATCTCATCTTGTTCCTGGGCAGCTGAGGGCTCTGAGTCACGGGAGGTGACATTACTCTCCAACAGGTAAGTTGTTCAACAGATGGGCAGCCGAGTGGCAAAGAAATACATTATTAATGTTTCTGGTTAAATTAACTGATTAAAACCACCCCAGGTAAAAATGTACGTATCAGCGCTTTGCCCACAGCAAATGAGGAATTAATGGAATATGGCTGTGTCTTTGTAATGAAACACAGACAGGGGCTGTCTGGAAAGGTTCTCTCTCTTCAGCAGCAGCAGCAGGGGGTGTAGGGCAGGGAGGCCCCATCCATCTGTTAAAGGGACCGCCACTGATTGGCACACGGGCGGTGGAGAAGGGAGAGACCTGTGAGGGCTTCCTCCGACCTGACGGAGACCTCAGCAATCTGGACTCTCTGACCCCCGATTTGCTGGAGCCTCGGAGAGGACTCAAGTCATACCAGCAGGCCACTCCCATGGCAGGGGTGGGGAGACAGGGCAGGGGTGGTGAGAAGATGGAGAACACTGCCCACGAAGCAGGACCACAGGATGTGGCTCCAGCTCTGCCCCTGCAGACTTCCCACAAGCCACTCCCTAGCAGAGCCTCAGTTTCTCCTCAACTGTCAAATGGGGAGGAGAATGAAAGTCTTCAGTGCTCTCTCCCAGCTTGGCTTCTCCCGCATCACAGCATCTGGAATGAATCCCAATGTTTACCTTGTCCTCACCCTTGCTGATAACCTAACCACTTGGATAGCCCAGCCTTTGCATGGCTTTTGGAAAACCCCATTTTGACACAAGCACAAGAAGGCACTCCTGTATTTATGCAGCTGGTGATATGCATGTGCTTACCCACGCCTGGACGCCCGCATACTGGAGGCCCCATTGGGCATCTGTCAGTATCCAGGATGCACACATACAAGCAAGTGTGCACACAGACACATCCATACTCAGCTCCTGCACGCAGGTGCACACCTGCGCACACACAGCCGAATGAAAGCTGAGGTCGTTATCAGAGTCTTGCATGGACAGGAGGGTGGGTACTGGGCAGAGGCAGCTTGGACTCCTTTCAGAAATAACACTGGAGGTAAGCAGCAGGGAGGGGACTGCTGGGGTGGAGGATCAAGGGCCACTTTCCTCATCAATGGAATAGGTATCATGCCAGGGTTTCAGGAGTTCTCAGAGGCTATGACCCAATTCAGACAAGAGTGAGGTTTTTGCATAAATTAGTCAGGTAATCAAATCCCTACGAGGGCTTCCCTTCATCCAGAGGCCTGGAGCAGTTAGAGTCCCATAGTCCCAGTCCCAGCAGTAGCTGGACTAAAGCAAGGGCTGGTTCGGGGCCTCTTGCCCCACCCCCACCCCCCAAAGCCCCCGGGAGCTCTCCAAGGTGCTGATGGCTGAATGGGGGAGACTGGCTAAGTTTTTTTGCTCTTCCATTGCTAGCTTGCCAGCTGTGGGGAGGGTGGGTGGTGGTGAGGATGTGGGTTGGGCCCTGAGCTCCACTATCCTATCCCTTACCCAGCCACCAGGTGCCATACTGGGGGAGCGGGAGGGAAGGGCCAGTCAGAAGCCTCCTAATGACTCCCAGCATTCGAGGAGGCCTGCTGGGGGCAGTGGGGGGGGTCAGCGCTGGGATCGGCGTATCATTAGCTGTTTACGCTGAGAAAGTTCACACTTCTTGGAGGCCGCGCTCGAGCTGTCAGAAACACTGCACGCAGCGCAGCAGCTCTGCCAACTGCGCTCCCCAGGGCCCGGCAAAACAAATATTTAGTAGACGCCTGGCTCTGGAGCACACGTGCACACACCTACTCGCACGGGGCACAGCATGCCAACACACACACAAACATCCGCACGGAGTAACTCCCCAGACACAAACAGAGACCTAGAGGCACACATACCACCAATCCATAGACAGGTACTCACATGTAGACATGCACGTGCAATCCCACATTCTCAGGATAATAAGATCACACCATAGGTACTGAGCACCTGCTATGAACATTGTTTGCAGGCAATGACTATGCATCATCCTCTCTGGCTCTCCCAACAACACTCAGTCATAAGCATGATCACACTCCTGTTTTGCAGATGATAAAATGAAGGTTCCAGCAGATCAGCTCCAGAGCCAGCGCTCCTACCATTCACTACACGGGTACACACCTGCCTGCCCAAAGGCAGACACACATACATAGACACAGACAGAGAAACACAGAGCGAACTTGGGCTCACATATGTGCATTCATAGAAACATACTTGCACATGGGCACACACACACACACACACAGTGAGACCATCTTTCTCCAAGCCAAGGTACACCCTCTTCCTCAGTGCCTCCCAGGGGTCTGGACACGCCACTCTAGAGAGCCAGTTCATGTCCTCTGAGCCCTCTGCTTGCAAGCTGTCCAGCTTCCGGCTGGGAGACCTGGCTGATGTCGGGAACAGCACTGGCAGCTAGCAAGAGAGAGAGTGGGCTTGCTTGGATTGGGAGCAAGTCCAGATGGTGGCAGTAAGCCCCAGATGTTGTATGAAAACAAACAAGCCTGCTGAAATTGGGAGCTCAGCTTCAGCCTGGCCCTGCAGAGCGGAGGCTGGGGCTCTGCTAAGGGTGCAGCTAGTGTGGCCACTACCACAGGCCGAGCCTGGCGCAACAGCCTGCTAGCAGATGGGCAGGGCTCAGCCCTGGGCTCCGGACATCTCCAGAGCTCTGGGCAGCTTAGCAAAAGGTTACTGGAGTCCTAGCAGCCGAAGGGAGGAAAAGGGTGTTCAGTGCTGGTGTGGCGGGAGCCTCGCTAGGGAACCCCGAGCATTGTCCACAGTCTCAGCCCCTCATTGGCCTGGCCCACGTAGGCCCCGGGGCCTGACCTGCTGCCTCCAGGCTCTTGAGCACCAGGGAGCCATGAGGCTCTGATTCACCAGCTCTCTACGCTGATTTCCAAGGTCACTGCACAATGATTTGGGTAGTCATTGAACAGAGATCTTTAAGACCATCTTCTGTGGATTCTTGAGATCACAGTGATTCCTGGGGCTTGTTTTTTGTTGTTGTTTTTTTTTTTTACTTTTTTTTACTTTTACTAAAGAACATCATCCAACTCTGGCCTCTGCTCTGGCCCTTTGGGCTCCTGACAGAAAGGTAAGCCCCATGAGCAGGGCAAACTTCCCAACTGGATGGTTAAGGCCACAGAGTTGGAGTAGGGGGGCCACGGTGGGGATGGTGGTATGCACTTCAGATGAGCTTGGTAATATACCTGCAATGTACATATGGGGCTCCTCCTTCCTTCCCTCTCTCTCCTTGCCTTCTTCTCCCCTGCCACCCTCCTTCTATTCCTTCTATTTAACAGAATCTCCCAGGCCTGTCAAGAAGGAATTTATTATTATTTCCCAGGCCAGAGCCAGGGCCTCCCCACCTCTCAGACTCCCTCAGTTCTTACATGCACGCCCACTTTTTGTTCTCAGGAAAAGATCTTATTAACCCGCCCTCTGATAGGGTAAGGAACTGAGTCTGTACGGGTTCTCCTGGGGAATCTGCATGAAAAGAGGTCAGAAGGCAAAGAAGTGAACCTGTAAGAGCAGATTCTCAGACACAGAGCTATGAGGGGGAGCTCCTGGCCAGAGCTGAGCCGACACCTCTGCCTTCCCCCGGTACCACCTGAATTGCTAAGCAAGGCAAACATACACAAATAAAGTGTCATGTCCTGACATTTGATAATTTAAGTCGAACATCGAAGAGCACCTGCTAGTTACAAACAGAGCTGTGTGTGAGCACCAAGAGACAGGCTCTGGGGAGTCAGAGACCCCCATTCGAAAGTGCTAACAGCCATGTGGCCCAGGACCAGCAGACACAGAGATCTGTCTTTTGAGGTTAAATTAAAACCCACGTTTCATTTTTGACACAAACTAATTCTTCTCGTTTTCTCCTTCTACCTCCCCAAACTGGGGCCTTAAGTGGAAAAGAATCATTGACTAGCAAATGCAATTCAACAAATATTATGACATGCTGTTCATCACAAGCCCTAAATATTTAACGATTCAACTTTATGGGCTTTTCATTTTGTTTTATTTTCTTTTTTGCCAGACTCAATGAATTTAGCACTAACAGGCCCCGTGCCGTTGGAGCTGTGGATGCCCTAGTTTGCAAGACGAACAAGGCAAATTTTGTGCAGGTGTCTGTGACCTCAATCCACTGGGGCCCCATCACCTTGTTTTGGCTCTGCCCAGCTGGCTTTCTATGAAAAAAGAGTGAGATCTAGAGAGGGAGTGAGAGAGAGAGAGAGAGGGAAGGGGGAAAATGGGAGGCGGGAATGGAGAGGGTCTTAAAGCCTCCGTTGGCCAATTCATTTCTGTTTAATCCACCTCCGTGCTGCAGAAAGCGCCTTTGTGGTGATGAAACCAAAGGTCGGTAATAGATTTCAACAGGTTCCGAGAGGCCGCTGACTGCTTGGAGCCGAGTGGGAGAGTGTGAGGCTCCCTGAGAGGCAGGGGGAGAGAGATAATTGGAGACCCAGAGCCCCAGTTTGCCCTCTGGTTCCTGATTTCACAGATTTGAGAAGAAAAAGAGATTGTCTAGCATTCTGCCTCTGGAATCGTTTATGTGTGTGTGTGTGTGTGTGTGTGTATGTGTGTGTGAGAGAGAGAGCGCGCGAGAGAGTGAGCACGCGCAAGAGTGCAGAGGTGGGGGCAACAGGTCTCCCTGGGATCCCTTGAAGCCCCGGGCATACGACCACCACCCTGCTCTGAGCCAGCAGGAGGGAAGGGGGGTTCGGGCACCTCCAAGCCTGAGTGTGGGTTAGAAACCATCTCTGGAGACGGGGAAGGCCTCAGAGTCATCAGTGAGACTCCATCAGAGCTGTGACTTAGTGGAGAGGCAGCCACCCACTTTGAGGGGCAAGGAGGGAAGAGGTGAGTGGAGGCCAGGGCTCGGGAAAGCAGATACTGAAGTGAATCAACCAGCTGTTCTCTACAAAACCCCTCTGAGTGGGCAATGCAGCTGGAACAAGATGAGAAACTCCATCATCACGGTCTAGCTCTCAGCTCCCTCCACCCCAGGGATGCAGGCCCCAGGGACCCAAACAGATTCCTATCATCACTCAGACTTCACAGTGCCTCCCCAGATGAACAAAGAAGGGCATTCCTTGGTATTCCAGATGTGTCAACAAAAGTGGTGGTGCCACAGGGTGGCAGGCACGAGGAGGTCACCTCCTGCCAGGCAAAGCCACAGGCTACCAACCCAGGGCTCAGTCTAGCATTCCGTTCATGTGAGCCTAGGGGCAGCCTTGCAAGACATCATTCTGATGGCAGGCTGAGCCAGGCCTGGGGATGAAGGACAAACTGGCCACCTCCCCCCTCCCCCCAGGTTTCCCTTCCCCGGGGAATCTAGCCTAGACTTCACCCTGGGGGAAAAATACCCCAAACCCTCCTCTTCAGCCTCATTCCCTTATACCCTCTGCTTGGCACTGTCTCCAATTATGCAATAGGAAAATACTCTGATGGAAGTAAGAGCAGGATCTTCTCAAGCAAGGAGAAGGAGATAGCTTGGGGGTACGGGTGTCAGAGAATACTCCTCAGAGGAGATGCACCTGTGTTGAACTTTAGAGAATGAATAATAAAGCATAATGAAAACAGCTCACATTTATTCAACATGTCCTATGTGCCAGGCACCAGATCCTTAAAAAATTTTCCCTATGGGATAGAGACGATTATTGTTAGTTTCAACTTACAGGTGAAGAAACCTGAATCAGAGAGGTAAAGAAACTTTCCCAAGGCCATCCAGTTTGTAAGGGACAGAACTAGGCTTCAGAATCAGGCACTATGATATTGGAACCCCATTCTAACAAACTGTGAGGCTTTGAAGGCAGGAGCTGGAGGACGGATTTCTGTATTCCTGGTACGTAGTTTGGATTCCAGCAGAGATGAGGCATCTGTGGACGTTGCTGGACGGAGGAGCGAATGGATGGATGATAGCCATCCGAAGTCGGATGTATTTAGAAGCTAAATAGACCCCAGAGTAACAAGTACATAAGATTACAGTACAGTGATTCTTTAGTACATTAGGGCATCCCATCTTCCATTTGTCCTAGCAGTTCCCAGAACAAATTCCATCAGGCATGAATTCCTAGAAATGTCAGCACAGAAGGGTATCCACAGTCAGGTGAGTTTGGAGAACTCCAGGTTCAACAAAACTAAACAGGCTTCTTTACATCAGGCCTTCGTAAGTTCTTTTGGGTGGTGAGCATCTCCTGGGACCAGAGCCCAGGAGAATTCCCAACAGAACTTGGGAAGTACCATCCCTGAGGCCCATTTGGTGGACTTCAAGGGATGGCATAGTTATTATTTACTGCTGTGGGAGAAATGGTCCCCAAACTTGGCAACTTAAAACAACAATCAATATCATCTCACACCGTTTCTCTACGTCAGGAATTCAGTGGCAACTTCGCTGGCTAAGGTTCTTGTGTAAGCCACTGTCAAGATGTCAGTCAAGTCATCTGAAGGCTTCACTGATGTTGGAAGACCCAAGATGGGGCACTCATGTGTCAGGCAATTCGGTGCTGGCTACTGGCATGAGGCCTGGATGTCTGTAGGGCTGCTCATGATATGGTTTCTCAAGAATGAGTGATCCAAGAGAGCAAAAGGAAATGGCAATGTTTTCTGTGACCTAGCAGGAGGAGTCCCAGACTGTCAGGACCACCACGCTTTATCGGTCACACCAGGCAATCCTCACACAGCATGGGAAAGAAACACATGAAGGCATGAATACTGGGACACAAGGGTCACCGTGGGGCCTTCTTGAAGGCTGGCTCTCCAGATGGCCTTCTGGTTTAAACTTCCGGAGCCTGGTGATAGGTATGTGTCTCCTTTCCTTGGGTCTCCTGGGAAACGCAGATGTCTAGTTTCAATTCTCACAGCCATGCCCAGTGGCTACTATGCAGTGTTTTTATACCCTGTTCTCATTCGCTCCTTCTCCTGACTTCCTAAATCTCTTGACCTTGTGGAATCCTAAATTTATCTAAGTGTCAGGGCTGAACGCCAGCCAGTCCAAATTCATTTCATAGGTAAGGAAACAGAGGCCAATGGAAGCAAAGACACTGTCCATGGTGACAGGGCAAGTCAGTGGCAAAGCAGGGCTTATAGCCTCTGTGCCCCTTGTCCATCACATGTGCCTGACCAGACGTGAGGGTCCGTCCACGGCCCTGAAATTCTGGGCGTGCTTCCCATCCTTACTGAAAGCCTTGACCTGACTACATGGGCCGAAGGTTCCGTGAGCCAGGGATGGTGTAAGTAGAGACTTTATGAAGGTGAGGGTAGGTAGCCCGTTCCTATCTGTCTGATCTTCGAGTGACTCTGTAGGGGCCATCTAAGGGAACAACAGGAACTTGGAGCTTTCTCTTCAAAACCTACATTTAGAGATGCACCCTTGTCTCCAAACCCAAGCTCAGCCAACCACACAGGCAGCAGAAGCAGCTACCCGTGTGGGTGGGAGAGCCAAGCATGAGCACTGGTATAGCTTGGTGACCCTGTCTCTCTGGCCTGGCTTGGGTTTGCACAGCACGTTCCCAGGGACGATGGCCTTCCAGGCACAGAGGCTGCCTCTCTGGTCAGTCACCAGTGGCGGGTGGAGCCCGTTCTGACGGGTCTCCCCTCCACTCAGCTGTTGGGACTCCAAGTATTTGTCCAGAGTTTCCACAAACACGTTTTTTCTCTATAAAGTCTATTTGTCAGATTATTATAGAAAACCTGAGATACCTCAATGAATGCAGGATAAACAGAGAAACTCCATGAGAAGCAAGACTGAACAGAAACAGAAACACTTGCCTGATCTTACTGGTGAAATAAAGCTCCTTCTCAGAGCCCATCCCCACGGGAGAGGCATCCATGGGTCCTCAACCCTCCACAGGCCTCAGCTCCAACCTCACCCTCTGCAAAGAGGCTACTCCAACCCCTTTTCTAAGGTCTCATCACCCTGTCCTTGCTCACTGTGATTCCTGTTTGTTCCCTCAGAGAGCGGAATACCTGTTGTAATCATCTGGGTATTTACTTACTTATTGATTGATTAGCCCCCTCACTGCAAGGTCCATGGGGACACGACCATGCCCCACAACAGGACCGTTTGGTTCCCCACTCTGTCTTCAGCGTCCAGCATGAGGCTGGCACTCCACAAATGATTGTTCTTTGACTCGGGAGAAGAGCGTTTTCCTTTGCCACCTGCTGGATCACGGACGACATCTGGAGGGGAGACCATCCCCCTAATCTGGCAGTGGGACCAGACGAGAGCTTCTCCAGCTCACTCCCATGCAGAGACATGTGCATGCCCTTCTGTCTGGGTCTCTGGCATCTGGCAAGGAGCCCGGCCTGTTCCCCAGCTGGCTGGCTGCGGTGGACTCGCTGATCCTGCTCTTGTCAGCCTGCACATCTCAGGAGTGGACTCTCCGCAGCATCTCCATCCTGTCCGGTCCCAGCTGCATCTTCCAGATGCTCTGTCCAGCCCCTGAGACAAGACCCATCTCTGACATCAGTGTTGCTGGGACAGCCTGGCTTCATCACTCTCCCCTTTCCCGGATGAACGTGTTCCATGCTTGGGGCTTCCTTGGGGGCCAATGCTCCACACACCTATTGGGCTCTCAGTCGGTTCCTCTCTCTTTCCCCCAGACACAAAGTGTTCAGGGACTGAATTCTGATGCTGACCATTTCTCATGATCGACTTTCACTCTAATTGAGTGACTGATCATAGTTTCTACATGACAATCTAATTCTTGGTTTAATTTTTAGCATGTGTAAGAACTTCTAGGCGTAGAAAGCTGACCCTGTGTTTTGGGTGGTGCCCAATCTCTAGAAATTCGGTGACCATCCCTCCTAAACAAGTAATGTGTGTGGTCTGCTCTGGCTTGAAGGACTGGGATGTATCACAGTCCTCTCCTCCACCAGGGGAGGTCGGAGACACCTCAGCACTCCTAAGGCCTGCGTGGCCTTTCTTTATCCATTGATACCAGAGTCACTTGGAGTTTATATCCCTTCCCTTCTAGGGACAGAAGTCAGAGGCCATGGAGGCAACTGGTTCCAGCACCTTTCCTTCCAACAAAGGGTCAGCAGCCATGACGTCCAAGTCACAGCCAGAGGCACCTCCTCCTTTCAGAAGTTTCTTGGCTCAAATAAGACTCCTGTTGTTTTCTAAACTGCTGCTTCACACCTATTCACTCCTCTTCCTAAAGGCATCCTCCTTTTCTTTCCTTCTGAACATTTTTGAAGAAGAGTAGAGAGGCAGGTACACCTGATCATTCTTGCAGGTACATTCACAGTGTGGCGACTGCCTATGAACACCGAGGCCAGCTCCCACATCTGTTTGCCCCCACTTCATCGCGAGCCCAGTGCATGGCACATGGATCTATTGGGAATGAATGTATTGGGATAATGGAGGGGAAAGAGGTCACGAAGCTCCCCCAGTCACTGCTAACACTGATCACCAAAACATGCCAACCGAGACACTTAGCGGCCGCTGATTTGGTTACATTCACATCCAATATGTAGAAACACATTTACCCATTCATTCTGCAGTCTGTTACTTTGTCTGTTTCTATCTAAGCTATCTTTTTTTGTGTGGATAGGGAACAAAGCCTACCCTAACGTGGTTTGTCACTGAGCAGGCTGAGCCATTTGCTTCCTAAACAGCTTGGCAGCCTGCACAGGCCACCGTGACCAAGCCCAGCAGCTCCTGGGGCTTGAGGCTGTGGCCCCTCCCCCACCCACCCCCACCCCTCTGCCGGGTGCCCTCACTCTGCTCAGGTGTCAGGCCTCAGTGCAGAGGTGTCCCAGTGACTCGCTCGGGACTGTGTTTGCATCAGTGTGCTCCCTGCTCCTCTTCCATCCAGGCGCTGCCTGAACCGTGTTCTGATGGGGGGCATGTGGCCATGTTGCCAAGAACACAATGTGGGTCTAGAGATAGCTACGCAGCTCCCAACAGCTGGTGTCTTCTGAAAGAGAGATGTTATTGCTGATAGGTGATCAACGGACTCTTTTTCACATCTGCCCCGCCTCCATTACCCTCCACAGTCTTTGTGTTTTCCCAAGGTGCCGCTGCCAGCCCCTGGGTCTACCCCCAGATAACCGAGTGACCTAATCAAAGTAGGACATCTCTGCATGCTTTGGCTGTCTAGAAGCAGCAGAAGTCCTTCCGGTGGCTTACACTTTTCTCCAACATCACTTCCAAGTTCACAGGCAGCAAATCAAAGCAGAAGGGGCACAGAGCTGAGAGTCAGAACTCCCTAGCCAGGCCTTCTTCCTTTCCACGACTGGGTAGAGCAGGGGAGTCTCGAGCATTGGGGTTGAGAAATTGTGAATCTGAGAATTCCAAGTCCACTGGGCCATATTTCCTAGGGGGTGGGGATATGTGCCTTAGAGGTCAAGCCCTGAGCACTCAGGACCCAGGGCTGCTCTCCAGCCCTCATTTGCACCCATCTGGGTCTGGGAGTGGGTGGGTAGGTGTGGGGTGGATTCTCTTTGTGGGCCTGGCCATACTCCGTGAATGTGAAATGAGGGGGAAGTCTCACTCACTCCACAAACATTGACGGAACCCCTACCTTGGACCAGGCAAAGTTCCAGTCCTCAGGGAGTTTCCAGTCCAGTGGGAGGAAAAGCCAAAAACAAGCACAGGGATGTGTGGGGATGGGAGCGGGGAGGCGTGGCAGAGGGGCGGGGCTAGTCCCACTGAGCCACCAGGAGGGCATTCATCAACAAAGGTGCCCTTGGAGCAGAGAGAGATCCAGTTCATGGTGAACCCATGCTGGCTCCCACTGATCACTACTTACTTCCTAAGATCTCTGTAGCTCTAACTCTGTAGCATTTTATGAACGGAGCCTGAGGTTCTTCTATGATCCCCGTCAAATACCTTGGAATGTAGAGACTCTATCTTTGGAAAGCACAACGCCACCTCCTGTGCTCTAACCCCTTCCTAGTGACTCCAGTCTCAGGGTGGGGAGTGGGAGGGCCTCATTTGTGATCTTCCCTGCCCCGGGGTAGAATTCAGCCAGAAGAGTCAAGTTGTTCTAGTCTGGACAAGGTTTTAATTCCTTCTCATTGAGGTTGGCTTTCTGCTCTTCAGTTTGAGGATGATTCCCTTTGACAAAGAAGAGTTGAGAGGTTTCTCTTTGCATTATTTATCTCTCCCTGTGGCCAAAATAGCCCCATTCCCATGTCTGGGATCTGTTTGTAGTTTTCTCTTTCTTTTTTTCCCTGAGACTCAAATTTCCAGGAGAGCACATTTAGGAAGTGAAAACAAGAAAAGTGCATGGCAACGGCATTTTCCTTTTAAATTTTCAGAAAGCAATCCGTTGGAGTCGGGGGTGGCGGGTCTCCAAGCACACCATCAATTTGCGGTTAATTGGTTTAGAATTCATTAACCACATTTTCCTGCTTGCCTCTGCCTGTCTCTGGAATGGTGCTTGAGTTCTCCGATTCTTTGAGTTGCCAAACTAATAATTCACCTACTTTATTTCCTGACTCGCAGTTAGTTTGTTTTAGTCTAAATAATGCATATTCAGCTTCATTAGCATATATTTGGATCATTTCCGACTTGAATGTATTCAATCCCATCAATTTACCATTAGCGTGATCATTCGGGAGGGAAGTTTCCATATCTTTCACGCTTGTTCAGTCACTCTCATCTTCACTGGGCATGGGGGCAGGGCAGGGGAGAGAAGAGAGGGGAGGAGCGGAGGAGGGAAGGGGGTCATCCCCAGACACAGAGCTGCCACAGGCACCCCAGACAATCGCAGATTCGGAGCCCCCGCCCCCCGATTGAATAGGATGAATGCAATCCGTACGTTGTTGGGAGTTCTGGATGCTAACGTCTGCAACAGAAGATAAAGACCCGAAAATGTGCACACTGTCTAACAGTGACTCTGAAGGGTTTTTTTGCTACCCAGTCTTTGATTCTCTGATACCAACTGGGGGTCCAACAACCCAATGCCGTTCTAACACTATCCAGAGTTAGCCTAGACCCTACACGTAAAGGGGTCTATCCCAAGAGGCTGTCCTTACTTCAGATGACAATTCCAAGTCCTGGGACACCTGATCTTCTAACACACTGGCTATAAATACGCTCAGGTTCCATAATTTGTTAGAAGGGCTCAGAGAACTCAGGAAGACAGTTTACTGACATTTACTGGCTTATTAAAAAGGATACAACTCGGAAGCAGCCCAAATTGGAAGAGATGTATCGGGTGAATATAGCAGAGGGGTAGGGAGCTGCCATGCTTTTCTTGGGTATACCATTCTCTCAGCTCCCAGTGTGTTTGCCAACCTGGAATTTCCTGTAAACCTCATTGTTAGGGGTTTTCTGGAAGTTTCATTATGTAGGCATGATTAACAGAATCGCTGGCTATTGATGACTGAACTCAGTCTCCAGCCCCTCTCCCTTCCCGGGAACCTGGAAGGTGGGACTGAAAGGTCTAAGCTGCCAGTCAAGCCTTGATCTCTCTGGCCACCAGTGCCCACCCTGAAGCTCTCCAAGGCCGTCAAGAGTCACCTTTTAGACCAAAAGATGCTCCTCTCCCACTCTTATCACTCAGGAGATTTCAGGAGCTTGTAGGAGCTCTCTGCCAGGAACTGGGGACAAAGACCAAATATCTTTCTTATTAAAGCACCGTGACCGTCCAACTGGGTCTGTGAGCACCTAGGATTCAATACCCAAGGGCTCTGGACATTGAAATGGAAACCAGCAAGGTGTTTCTTTAGAGAAACATGATGTTCATTCTATCAGTATTTGGTGACCACTTCCACCATGGGCCAGGACCACATAGTACAGGGGTGAATAAAGCATCCGTGAAGCCATGTGTGTATCACAGAACTTGCACTAAACTCGTGGTGACAGTCATCAAGCAAATATACCTATGTGTGTGGAACAGAATACAACTGATCACCAAATACTCTCTTGCTCTTTTTACACCTTTCCTTTGGCTGGTGCGCAGTGAGGAGGAAGGGATTGAAGAACCAAGGAAGGGCCAAGTTATTCTAATTAAGATCGAGAAATCAAGACTGGAGAGGGAAGGTTCCAGATAGGGGAGAAAAGAAAAGGGGCACAGGAACCAGGAAGGGAAGGCAGGAGAGCAGCAGCACAAGAGGAGGGAGAAGGGAGGAGAGAGTAGGGGCGCGGTTAGAGCTTTGGGGACAGAGTGATGCAAGTTTATGCCAGAGGACAGATGCCAATCTCCTGCTCCGCACCCCACATCCAGTGTGTGGTGGGGGTGTGCGGCTCGGCACAAGGCTAGGAGAGGCTGCGTTGCTTCAGTGTGGCCCTGGGTGAGGTCTGTTACTTTCGCAGCTTTCACATGTAATTATGACTTGTATTAAATTCTCCAGAAGGAAAGAACAAGGGACGGAGGTGGAGGAAGGCTTATCCAAAGACATGACATCTGAGAGCTGAAGGACAAGAGTGAGCTGAGATGGATGCACAGAAGAACATTCCATCCGAGGGAAGGGTACTGTGTAAGTCCTGAGACAGGCGATGCAGCAGCCTGCTCCCGAACTGAAGCAGTCATCCCGGCAGGGGCAGGAGAAAACGGCGGGGCTGAGTCAGGAAGAAGGTGAGTGAGATTCAAGGTGTTCAGGGAAAGAGCATGATGTCTCGGGGGTCTGCAAGGACAGGAGAGGCACAGAGGCAGGGTGGGTACAGAGACCTTGGGGACATCTGTTCAGCTGCACACCAGGAAGGGAAGGTTTCCCCAAGCCCAGGGCAGCCCCAGGAGGGGCAGAGGAGTGGAGGAGAAGTGGGACTGGCTGGATGCAGACTCTGGTCCAGGGTCAGACTCCTGTTTCTGCACCTCATTGCGTGCTTGCAAGAGAGAAGCACAGCGCTGTGCAGGACAGGCCAAGAGAGCAGACAGGGCCCTGAGCTTGGGGTGTGAGAATCAGCAGGACTCTGGGGTGTGGGCACGCCAGCAGGGAAGTTAAAGGAGAGGAAACACCACTTTGTCAGGAAGTAGCTGCTCAGGAGTTCCATGCACTCCCATTCCTCTCCCTTTCTAGAGTTTTTCTGGCAGTGTTATATTGGAAGCCATAGCTAGGCTGAGAGATCTAAGCAGGGGCTCCCTGTTTCTCCCCCAACCTGTTATGGAATGTCCAGAGTCCACAAAGGAAGAGGGATGGGATCATGAATCAGATAGAGAATCTGAGTGAGCTCCAAGCATGGTACTAAAAAGAATGCACTGAAGCCACATCCCGAGAACACAGGGCAAGACCGGGACACACATTATGGACATACTCTCAAGCTCTCACTAATCCCAGGATGAATCAGCTGCCCAGGAAGATCAGGACATCAGTGGTCATGTTAACAAAAGTAGAGGATCTAGGAGGCAGGAGGTGATCTTTTTCCAGTCTGCATGCGTGAACAGAACTGCACTCTTTTAAAGTTCAAGAGTTGAAGCCAGAAGATACAGAGGTCCTCAGATCTTGTGAGCTTTGCCTCATCATGAGATGACTATCTCAGGCCTCCCAGATTAACACACTCGTCTGAGTTTATTGTGATTCACTGAACCAGAAATCCTGGGAGAGAAAAAGGGCCCGAGACATGCCCTGCCCCTCACTTCCCGTATGATCAGAGTCAGGCCAGAGGTGGCAAAGACACTGATCCAGGGCCAGCTCCTGCCAAGGCAGAGGTGACAGTTCTGCTGAGGAGGCAACTCAGCCTCCCAGGAGGGAAGGAAGAGGGGGAGAGAGAACGGTGGCAGGAAGATGAGTGAGAGGGGGAGGGGGAAGGAGGGAGGGAGAGAGAGGAAGAGGGAGGGAG